>SJYT01029248.1:0-73998 GCA_006410635.1 Cephalophus harveyi | reverse complement strand
GTGCTGGGCCTTAGTTGTGACATGCAGGATCTTTAGTTGCAGTATACAAACTCTTGGTTGTGCATGTGAGATCTAGTTTCTTGACCAGGGATCAAATGCCTGGGTCTCCTACATAGGGAGCTCAGAGTCTAAGCCACTGGACTACAATGGAAATCCTGCATGTAATCTTCTTGAATTATGATTTTCTTCAGGTATATGCACAGGAGTGGGATTGCTGGGTCATATGATAGTTCTAGTTTTAGTTTTTTAAGGAATTCCCATACTCTTATCCTTAGCAGCCTTACCAATTTACATTCGCATCAACAGTGGTATGAGGGCTTTCTTTCTTCTCTTCTTCACCCCTGTGAGGCATTTAGACTTCCTGTTGAATCACACATATGAACAGTAATTATATTCTATATAATGTTGTTCTGATTCTTTCCTCTATGCTAGGTATGTCTTCTAGTCAGTCCCATCTCATTCATAGGACTGTGCCTTCTCTGGAGAAAGTTGGCTAATATTTGGCTAGGTCTATGAAATTTCTCTTTGAAAATTGATCTATGACTGTTGTTTCTCTCCTTTTTTCCAAGATATTACCTAGAAAGCCAATCATCTGTTGTGAGAATTAGATGATAAATAGGTGATAGTTCTCCTCCTGTGAGTAACATGTATCTTTCTCACTTTTGAGCCTTGAGACCTAGCATTACAGTGTTCACAATTCCACGTGAATGAAACCACCATTTACCTGGTCAGGCAAGCCACAATCTTGATACTTCTCAGGGCTCCCCTCTCATCCAATCCATTAGCAATTTCTAGTGGTTTTATCTCCTAGAACTTTCCTAAATATGCTTACTTCTCTTTACCATTATCCAATCCACTTCATCATTTCTTTTCTAAGTAACCTTCTAACTATGTCCGCCTTTCTGCCTGCATGCATCTCTTCAATCCATTCTTTATATTCTCTCTGGAAGAAGCCTTCCAAATGCAAATCCGAGTGTACTGCTCCGCTGCTCAAAACTGAATATTCAGTGTCTGCCCATTGCTCATGGATGAAATTCAGGGCCTTAACCCAACCTGTGACCTGCCTTCACCTGCCTCTCCAGCCCAACGCAAGGGCTCTATAGTCTTGGCTGGCTCTAACCATTCTGCATATTTTTCAGGCCCTCATCCTGGCAAAGCTTTGGTCCATGTAGGAGCTATGCATATATTGACATACTTGGCCTTCATTTAGTGTAAAGGACAATACTAGTACTTCCCTATCTCCTAACAGCCATTTTTATCGATTCTTTATGACTTTTTCTTCTGTGCAACTCCTTTGCAAACGGTTCCTCTCTGTCTACTAGAGCCACGTTGCTGGCAGAAAAGTGCCTGTGTGTTCAAACTCCCCTCTTGCAGGGGCCTTTAACTAATGGCTCTAAATGAGAGTTTGAAAAACCAGCAAACTTGCACAGATCAAGACAATACTGAGGCCGGGCTTATAATCCAGAGCCCCCATGCAGCATCTGGCTGAGACTAGTCTCTGCACAGCTATGTCTGAGATCACATTGTTGCTTGGCCTCCTCTCTGTCTCTGTCTTACTTACCCAGCCCTTACCCATATCTCTGTGATAAATCTCTAGAGCTGGAGACGAATGGATAAGAAAGCTGTGGTACGTATACACAATGGAATAATACTCAGCCATTAAAAAGAACACATTTGAATCAGTTTTAATGAGGTGGATGAAACTGGAGCCTATTATACAGAGTGAAGTAAGCCAGCAAGAAAAACACCAATACAGTATACTAGCACATATATCTGGAGAAGGCAATGGCACCCCACTCCAGTACTCTTGCCTGGAAAATACCATGGATGGAGGAGCCTGGTGAGCTACAGTCCATGGGGTTGCACAGAGTCGGACACGACTGAGTGACTTCACTTTCACTTTTCACTTTCATGTACTGGAGAAGGAAATGGCAACCCACTCCAGCGTTCTTGCCTGGAAAATCCCATGATGGAGGGGCCTGGTAGGCTACAGTCCATGGGGTTGCACAGAGTCAGACATGACTGAAGGACTTCACTTTCACTTTTCACTTTCATGTAGTGGAGAAGGAAATGGCAACCCACTCCAGTGTTCTTGCCTGGAGAATCCCAGGAATGGGGGAGCCTGGTGGGCTGCCGTCTATGGGGTCACACAGAGTCTGACATGACTGAAGTGACTTAGCAGCAGCAGTAGCAGCAACACATATATATGGAATTTAGAAAGATGGTAACGATGACACTATATGCGAGACAGCAGGGGAGACACAGATGTATAGAACAATCTTTTGTGGGAGAAGGTAAGGGTGGAATGATTTGAGAGAGGAGCATTGAAACATATATATTATCATATGTGAAACAGATCACCAGTCCAGGTTCGATGCATGAGGCAGGGTGCTCAAGGCTGGTGCACTGGGATGACCCTGAGGGATGGATGGGGAGGGAGGTAGGTGGGGGGTTCAAGATGGGGAACGCATATACACCCATGGCTGATTCATGTCAACGGATGAAAAAAACCACTACAGTATTTTAAAGTAATTAGCCTCCAATTAAAATAAATTAAAAAAATAAAAGCTACTGCAACTAATTAAAAAAAAAAATCTCTAGTGCTGGAAACTGTGCATTGGAACTACCTTTAGGAAACCCCACCTAAGACACCTAGATAAGTATGTACTCACTCTTTAGATCTCAGGACAAATGTCACTTCTTAAGGATTTCTGACTACCTGAAGTCCTTTACCATGCCAACTGATGAGCATTTCTTCTTCATAGTACATCCCAATAAAACTCTGATACATGTTGAGAATCTCCGACCAGAAGCCACAGAAGGCAAGAGCATGTGTGTTTGGTTTATCATTGTGTCCCCATTGCTTGGCATAGTAGCTCAAGAAAAATAAGTCTTTATTAAATGAATGAATACAAGTTGACAAGCTGTAAGTGTGATGAACATGAGTACAATGACAGATGAAATTTTATTACTCAAACCACTTTTATTGAGCAGCTATATACCAGTCAATGTAGTAACTGTTAAGTTTTCATAGGCACTCAATAAGTGTTTGTGAAGTAAACAAATTACATGATATATGAATTAATTGTACACGGAAAGTTACAATCTAGTTGGAGAAAATAAAAACACTGAAATGTTTAAAAGTCATGATTTGTTGACATACCCCAGAGGTTGTCTTGTTGGTTTCAAAGTTACCTTAACAAAGAAATAAAAAGAGTTTATTCTTCTTGAATTTCAGCCAGATGGGCTATTTCCAAAGTTATGTGACTATATTTGGCTGAAGCTAAGGGACTACAAGAAGCTAAAGCTCATTATACCCCACCTATTTTCTGTGCCTTTACCCTGATTTCTGAGGTTTTACTTGGCACAATCTCCTTTTACAAGTGCTTAGAATTGAAAACAGTTGAAGTTTCATGACTTTATAGTCAGTTTATTTTTAAAGGGTGTTGGGGAGGTCCTCAGTTTGACAAACCTTAAATTGTAAGATCTCATAACCCATATTTTAGGGTGTTCTGATTGCTGAGAGTTCATAAACGAAAATTAGTATGTTAAGGTTGGAGATATTGTTTTCAAATAGAAACTAGGTTTGGATTTAGAGATTCTTACTCTAATTTCTGTCTCTCCCCCAAAGTTACAGGAATGAGCTCTTGCCTTATAATAACATCAGTATTACAGAGTGAACTCTCTTTCTAAAAGCCCCCATTCTAGGCAATGTTGGTTGGTTTTTTGATGAAGAGTTTAGCACATTTACTATCCTAAGATCAAATTGCACAATTGAAGGTGCTTGAAGATAAATTCCAAGCCAACTCTTGTTGAAACACTTATTCTGGAATATCATATATTGCATTAAGAAAAGGTGGCATTTGGCCAGCTGAATCATTAGCAATTGCTTTGATCTATGCTCTATTTTGAATTTTTTGATATGACTCAGATTATGTTTCACAATGTATATTTCAATCATAACATCAGTAAAAATTATTGGGCATATACTAAATGTAGCACATCATGTGTTAGCCTAGGCATAAAAATAGAAAAAGAAATTCCGTAAGATGCATATATAAGTCAGTCCTACCATGTTCCAGTTTTAGCTATTTCCTCACTAACTCAACTGACTTCATCCAAAGGAGGCTCAACAGCACTTGGTATTTACTTTAGAATCATGTTAGGTTTCTAAGAAGTGCTAAAATGTCATGACTAAGTGCCACTGAACTCTATGGGTTCAAATCCTGCTTCTCCACTATGCTCCATCAGAGTTCAGAGGCAAATTGCTTAATCCCTAATTTCTGTGGCAAAATCATTAACCTTATGTGGTCCCAGGTTTCTTCATCTGAAAGCTGATGATAATAACAGTTACCACCTCAAAACCGTTTTTTGGTAAGGACTGCTACTGCTGCTGCTGCTAAGTCACTTCAGTCGTGTCCAACTCTGTGTGACCCCATAGACGGCAGCCCACCAGGCTCCCCCGTCCCTGGGGTAAGGACTAAGTGAATTCAGTATATGTAAAGTACTTAGAATAGTACCTACAATAATAAGCACTATGTTAAAGAAAAGACTTTTATATACACAAAAAACAAAACCATGTATTTGCTCACATTTTCACTGACATTAGTGTGACCCTAGAGAATTCCTTAATGTTTTTCAATTCCTTTTTTTAACTTTAATGTGGGTCCACTGGTCTCCCCACATTGTTTTATAAGGATTAAATGAGCTAATCTAACAGAATATTGCCTTGCCAGCCAAAGCATGTGGCCTTGTACATATCAAACATTTAGCAATATTTATTATATGAATGATTGAGGGAGTTGAGTGAAAGAACAATTAATTTCTGTGCCACCTCCATGTCATATTCACTGATTCATTTCAAGAAAGTTATTGAGGATCTTCTAGGTGCCAGGTACTTTATTAGATCCTAGGGGATGCCACGATGAACAAGGCAGTCTCTTGTGGACATTTAGAATCTAATATGAGAGACGGCTATTAATCAAATAAGCAAGCACTTCATTATAATTGTGACATGTGCTAAAAACCCTGTAAAAGTAGGATGTGTGATGATCACATTTATTCAATACATTTCTCTCACTTTACAGATAAAGAAAGATAGGGTGGACTCTCAGTTGAGAGTGAATCAAGGTCACAGCGTTAAAGTCTATAGGACTTCCCCTGTGGCTCAGTGGTAAAGACTCTGCCTAAAATGTGGGAGCCACAGGAGATGTGAGTTCCAGCCCTGCCTGGGGAAGATCCCCTGGAGGAGGGTATGGCAACCCACTCCAGTATTCTTGTCTGGAGAATCCCTATGGACAGAGGAGGCTGACAGGCTACAGCCCATAGGGTTGCAAAGAGTTGGGCACAACTGAAGTGACTTAACACAGCACAGCATAAGGTTTATAGCAAAATTAAGGGTAAGGTACAGAGAGAACTTTTCTTAAACTGCCTTCCCTTACACATTCATACTGTTACCTTTATCAACATTGCCTGTCAGAGCAGCACACTGCAATTCTTACAATTATGATTGCACATTGACACATCATATTCACCCAAAGCCCATAGTTTGCATTAAACTTTATTCTTAATGTTGTACATTCTATGAGTTTGGAAAAATGCATACAAAAATGAAAAATCCTATGAGCCTTACCTATTCATCTCTTCCCCATCCTCCAGCTCCTGCAATCACATTATCTTTTTACTGTTTCCATAGTTTTGCCTTTTTCAGATACCATATAATTGGAATCATACAGTATATAGCCTTTTCAGATTGGTTTCTTTCACTTAGTAATATACTTTTAAGTTTCCTCCATGTCTTTTCATGGCTTGATAGCTCATTTCTTTTTAGCATTAAATAATATTCCATTGTTTGATGTACCACAGTTTATCTATTCACTGACTAAAGGACATCTTGGTGAGTGTTTCTTTTTTCTTTTGAATTCCATGTTGGGTGAAATTGACAAATGGTGACTTATTGTGCCTTAAAAGACAGTTAAATTCTGTTTTCAGATCAAAGTCTTGGGCTTAGTAATGAGTAAAAGGGTGGGGGCAAAACACCTCAAATAAAAACAATCATGGTTTCCAAGAGCTGACTGCCTTTCACATACTAATCATTTTATCTCCATCATTTGATTCAATCCGAATAACCTGTGAATAAATATTATTGCAAACTAAGACTTGAAGGGTCTCTGAGCAAGACTGCTTCAGGATCACATGGCCAGAAAGTGCAGCAAGCCCTGTCGGTGTGATAATAAAATTCACGCTCTTCTAAGGTAGCAAACGGTTTCTACTTTGGAACAATTTGGGCTCAGATAGCCTCAGAGTGTGCAATCTTTAAGTTTCAGAATCAGTTCCTGAATTTCTAGTTGATGAAGACTGTGGATACTTAAATATACATCTTATTGCTTTCTTCTCTTGGTACATTACTTACTTTTTTCCCTCATGTGAAACTCATGCTTGACATGAAGGGATAAGGAGAAAAAGAAGAAAAGATAATTAGGATATCAGAGAGCATCATAGAGAAATTGGGAAGAGACTACAGAATGTTTTTTGGTGTTTTAAAATTTATTTTTCTAGGTACCTCTGAATTAGCAGACAGTAAGACAATACTTCATGGAAATTCCCAATATAATCATTATTAACCAGCATTATTAAGCATTATTAATGGCCTTTTGAAAAGGCCATTCTATTCTGCTTTTCAGTAACTCTATTTCCACTTCATGCTCAGTCACTCAATTGTACACAACCCTTTGTGACCCTATGGACTGTAGCCCGCCAGGTCCTCTGTCCATTCTTTCCAGGCAAGAATACTGAAGTGGATTGCCATTTCCTTCTCCAGAGGGGTACTTGATAATACGGGTGACTATGTGTCAGGGAGAGGGTTGTGTTGGTCACTCACCTTTGATGACTCTCAATAAAGAACGTACAAGAACTTTTACTCTGCAGAGAGCCAAAGCTCAACTATGTAGAAGGAGCAGAGTCATGGGCTAAGGGTTATGCTAAGCCTTTACCTGTATATTACATGGATAACTCATTTTCTCAATAACTCATTATATCCCCATTTTACAGATGAGGAAACAGAAGCACAATGAAGATAAATAAATAGTCCAAACAAGGTGACTCAGGTGGGGCTGAGAATCAACCCTAGATCTGAGACACTCCAAATCTAGCCTTTTCTTCTTCATGAGAACACATTCAATTAATATTACTTAGGAAAGAAGACAAATCTGACCCACTGGCTGGGTTGTTTTATTTGTTTGTTAAGTCTGGTTTCATTTTGCCGTACACATTGATCAGCTGCTCCACTAACAAACACAAATTTTAAAAGCTCCTAGAATATCTCACTTTTTCAGTGACTGTTAAAGGGACACTGGGGAGGAAGGCAAGAGTGGAGTTTTGCAAGATCCACAAACTGCTCTCTTCCACATCTCTCTTGAAATATCATCACCCATTAAGTTTCATGCTATTACAGTAACAATAAAGCAGCTCTCTATAAGATACGTGGAAAATTCATCATTCTCTGCTAGGGTAGGGGACTTTAAGTGCCAGGGCCAAAAGGAAGAGAGATCATTGTTGTAACTTTAAGTTCAGAGAATAAATACATGTATGGTAGTGATATTAACACACATTTTATGCTTAAACATTAAAAAAGATCCTGCCAGTTTTTGAATAGAAGAACATGGTAGGATTTAGTCTCCCTGTTAACCAGATTTGTTTGAGCCTGGAAAAGAAGAAACAAAAACAAACCTAGAAGCAATACTCAAGGTAATTATTTTAAATAATGATAGACACTCAGATTCTGAGACAAGTACACATACATGAGAAAGATTTAAGGTTGAAATTAAGTAATTTGAAGTGTCTACAATCATGTGCATGATTATTATCATGTATTATAGTAATGAGGCATGCATGGGAAGTCATTTACAATAAGAAAATAATGAGTATTATTTGTACTCTGTCACCTCTAGCATTCCTGGAGTCAGCTGGGGAAAGCAGCAGTCAGGGAAAAGAGCCAGGCAAGGGAAAGGAGGCAGTAGCTCCTTTCTCTTTGTTGCTTTACTTTGCTGTTGAGTGGAGACAATCAGTGTTAACTTGTCTCCTGCCAGATCTGATGTGCTCCACCTGAAGCTGAATCTGAGTCCCAATGCATGTCCTGTGCCATTTCCTAGGAAGAGTCACACAGGATCCCTGTGATACCAAGTCAGAAAGTTTCCATTCAGTGCCTTAGAGATGACTATTTCTCTTTCAGTGGCTAGATACAGGAGAGGTTGGTAGTTCTCAAATGTTAACATGTGTCTAAATCACCTGAAGGACTTATTAAAACACTGGATGATGGGTTTAATCCCCAGAATGTCTGATTATGTCTGGTGTTAGGCACATGACTTTATGTTTTGAATAAGTCCCCACATGATTCTGACACTGATGGTCTGAGGACTACACTTTGAGAAGCCCTGATGTAGAGGTTAAATAAAACCACAGGTTCTACTGTTAGACAGACCTGGGTTGCTATCCCAGCTCTTCCACTTGCATGATCCTGGGAAGAGTACTATACCCTTTCAAAGAATCATTTGTTTTGCTTCAGTTCAATTCAGTTCAGTCACTCAGTCATGTCCGACTCTTTGTGACCCCATGAGTTGCAGCACGCCAGGCCTCCCTGTCCATCACCAACTCCCGGAGTTCACTCAAACTCATGTCCATCGAGTCAGTGATGCCATCCAGCCATCTCATCCTCGGTTGCCCCCTTCTCCTCCTGCCCCCAATCCCTCCCAGCATCAGGGTCTTTTCCAACGAGTCAACTCTTCACATGATGTGGCCAAAATATTGGAGTTTCAGCTTCAGCATCAGTCCTTCCAATGAACACCCAGGACTGATTTCCTTTAGGATGGACTGGTTGGACCTCCTTGCAGTCCAAGGGACTCTCAAGAGTCTTCTCCAACACCACAGCTCAAAAGCATCAATTCTTTGGTGCTCAGCTTTCTTCACTGTCCAACTCTCACATCCATACGTGACCACTGGGAAAACCATAACCTTGACTAGATGGACCTTTGTTGGCAAAGTAATATCTCTGCTTTTTAATATGCTGTCTAGGTTGGTCATAACCCTCCTTCCAAGGAGTAAGCATCTTTTAATTACATGGCTGCAATCACCATCTGCAGTGATTTTGGAGCCCCCCAAAAAACAAAGTCTGACACTGTTTCCACTGTCTCCCCATCTATTTCCCATGTAGTGATGGGACCAGATGCCATGATCTTCGTTTTCTGAATGTTGAGCTTTAAGCCAACTTTTTCACTCTCCTCTTTCATTTTCATCAAGAGTCTTTTTAGTTCCTCTTTACTTTCCGCCATAAGGGTGGTGTCATCTGCATATCTGAGGTTATTGATATTTCTCCTGGCAATCTTGATTCCAGCTTGTGCTTCTTCCAACCGAGTGTTTCTCATGATGTACTCTGCATATAAGTTAAATAAGCAGGGTGACATTATACAGCCTTGAGGTACTCCTTTTCGAATTTGGAACCAGTCTGTTGTTCCATCTCCAGTTCTACCTGTTGCATCCTGACCTGCATACAGATTTCTCAAGAGGCAGGTCAGGTGGTCTGGTAATCCCATATTTTTCTGAATTTTCCACAGTTTATTGTGATCCACACAGTCAAAGGCTTTGGCATAGTCAATAAAGCAGAAATAGATGTTTTTTTGGAACTCTCTTCCTTTTTTCATGATCCAGCGGATGTTGACAATTTGATCTCTGGTTCCTCTGCCTTTTCTAAAACCAGCTTGAACATCTGGTTCATGGTTCACGTATTGCTGAAGCCTGGCTTGGAGAATTTTGAGCGTTACTTTACCAGCATGTGAGATGAGTGCAATTGTGTGGTAGTTTGAGCATTCTTTGACATTGCCTTTCTTTGGGATTGGAATGAAAACTGACCTTTTCCAGTCTACAATGCCCTAAATCTTGTACTTAGTGTTTTTATGTATGTAATGTCATTAGCACCTCAGATCATCAATAAGAAATAGATACCCTCCTCCCTACTTTACAGATGAAATGTGAACTCGAACAGGAGGATAACATGTCCACTACCTGTCACACATATAACAGATGTATCACCAGTAACAAATTCTTTAAAATGACCTTAAGTTTTCTTCTTCAAATTTCTCTTAAATATTTGAAACCTGTTTTCCATTGGAATTAAAGCTGAATGTCAAGAGAAGAGAGGATAGGACTTAATCTTGATCAGAGTTTCAGGAAACTGAGTCTCCTCTTTATCTAGGAAAGGACTAAGACACATTAGTGTCCTTTGGTAGCTCTGCTCGCTGTGTGTCTGAGAAATAGTTCTGAAAAGAATACAGCTTTTATTAAATTGTTTTGCTTAATTCCTTGACATTTGATTTGCCTCAAAGTCTTCCATCATCTTCTCACCATTTATAATATTGGACATAAAAATAAAAAATTTTATTGAACCATAAAAATGCTCTAATAAAGTAGAGGTGGTAAATCCTTCTAAGTGTCAGCATGGAAGGCAATTCCATGAGAGCCAAGAGAATGGGCCTGCGTCAGGAAATGAAATCCTAGTTAAGGATAATATTGAAACTTATTCTTTTTTAAAATAAAACAAATAGAAACGCTTACATATTTAGACTTACAGAAGAGATAAAAAGTACTGTCTGTGAGAAATTAACCAAGGCCCTGGAAAGTACAGACAAGCCTCAATGTTTCCACTTGCATGTGTCCTGCACTGATGCTTGGCATTCAAAACTACCTAAAGTCACTTTGGTGAAGGAATTTATGATTGTGTGGCAGGCTGATTGAAATGCATCTTTGCAAATATACTTGGTGTAAACTTACCTGTCATAGACAATGGCACTGTTTTAGGAGGGTTTTCAGATTCATCACAGTCTCTACGGTATTTTCCTTTAATAATGCATCTTGAAAAATAAGACGTTTAGCTAAGGCTGCTAATTCTATGAAACGCTAATCATTTAAGCTGTCTAACCTTGTTCAGGGTAATTATTTCTATCCATTATCCATCGTGCTAAGAAATGACAGCTCAGGGACAAGGAGACTTTTCAAGCAAATGCTTTAAGACAGTGTTTTAGTTTGCAGGCACTGGCCAATGTTAATTAAATTATATAAACAATGACTCATGGTATAAATAGAGTATGGAGAAGCTTGCAAGAAAAAATACAGTTCAATAACTTTAAAACTACTTATTCTTTCCCAAAGAAAATAAAAGGAAGCTTTTATTCTCTGGACTTTGTTTACCTTTCTAAAATTCAGTGATTCAGTGTTGTCAGAATACATTGTCTCTGAAAGTTCCACTTTAGCAGGGGAATCTTTCTGGATTCTATTTTAGGAATTTATTCTGCATTGGGGACATTTTTTTTTTTAAAGGGAAAAAAGTAAGCTTCTTTGGAACCACAGGACCACGAGTTAAGCCCCTGCTGGTGCGGCTGCTAAGTCACTTCAGTCGTGTCCGACTCTGTGCGACCCCAAAGACGGCAGCCCACTAGGCTCCCCCGTCCCTGGGATTCTCCAGGCAAGAACAGTGGAGTGGGTTGCCATTTCCTTCTCCAATGCGTGAAAGTGAAAAGTGAAAGTGAAGTCACTCAGTCATTTGCAAATAGGAAAACAAATCCCAGTGGATGGGAGATGTAATTAATATTAGCATATACTACTGTAACTGCCAAGATTTCTCTAATACACATCATCATTAAGTATAACTGCTAGCATTTCTCTAATATATACACTCCTTTCTGTCAGTAGAAGGTTACCAGTTATTTGCAAATAGGAAAACAAATCCCAGTGGATGGGAGATGTAATTAATATTAGCATATACTACTGTAACTGCCAAGATTTCTCTAATACACATCATCATTAAGTATAACTGCTAGCATTTCTCTAATATATACACTCCTTTCTGTCAGTAGAAGGTTACCAGTTTTTGAAATTTTGGCCACCAAGTTGGATAATAGTCTCAGAATCAATGGCATATATAAAAATGTGGAAATATCACCAGCAGCTATTGATCACGTTCTCTACCATGAGGGAAAAAATATATGATAGCATTCCATGTCCTTTAAGTGAAGTGAAATTGCTCAGTCGTGTCCGACTCTTTGCAACCCCATGGACTGTAGCCTACCAGGCTCCTCCGTCCATGGGATTTTCCAGGCAAGAATACTGGAGTGGGTTGCCATTTCCTTCTCCAGGGGATCCTCCTGACCCAGGGATTGAACCCGGGTCTCCCGCATTGTAGGCAGACGCTTTACCATCTGAGCCACTAATGTATTATAAAATCCACAGCTTATCAGCCTTCTGAAAATTCAGAACTTTGAATTCAGAGTGTTGAATCTACACCTTTAAAAAGAAAGAAGCTGCTGAGGTACCCTTAATTTCTATTATCTCCTTTTATCCCACTTCCCTGGTAGCTCAGCTGGTAAAGAATCCACCTGCAATGCAGGAGACCCTGGTTTGATTTCTGGATTGGGACGATCCCCTGGAGAAGAAATCACCTACGCACTCCAGTATGCATGGGCTTTCCTGGTGGCTCAGATGGTAAATAATCTGCCTGCAATGCAAGGGACCTGGGTTTGATCCATGGTTTGGGAAGATCCCCTGGAGGAGGGCATGGCAAGCCACTCCAGTATTCTTGCCTGGAGAATCCCATGGACAGAGGAGAGGAGCCTGGCAGGCTACAGTACATGGGGTTGCAAAGAGTCAGACACGACTGAGAGACTAAGCACACACAACACATCCTTTGGCCATTCCTAGTAGAGCCATGGGAAGAAGTAATGCGTCATAAACACACTGCTGCTAAGTCACTTCAGTCGTGTCCGACTCTGTGCGACCCCATAGATGGCAGCCCACCAGGCTCTCCTGTCCCTGGGATTCTCCAGGCAAGAACACTGGAGTGGGTTGCCATTTCCTTCTCCAATGCATGAGAGTGAAAAGTGAAAGTGAAGTCGCTCAGTCGTGTCCGACTCTTAGCGACCCCATGGACTGCAGCCTTCCAGGCTCCTCCATCCATGGGACTTTCCAGGCAAGAGGACTGGAGTGGGGTGCCATTATAGCCTGCTAATTTAGGGGATTTAGCTAAAGAGGCTTGCAAGGTATGGTCACAATACCTCAGGGACTTCTCTCCACTATTCTGTCAGTAGTAGTAGCTCATTCGTGTTAGACTCTGTGACCCCATGGACTGTAGCCCACCAGGTTCCTCTGTCCATGGGATTTCCCAGGCAAGAATACTGGAGTGGATATAGCCATTTTGTGGATTCAAGTATGCCTAGAAGTAGTAAGAAGGATTGCCCACAAGATTGTACAGTTTGAGGGCTCAATAAACTTAAAAATAACATTCTAAAGGAAGAGAAATTAAAGATCACAAGTTGGGTTAAAATAGTTTTGAAATAGAAAAGTATTATTTCACTTCTCTCATTCAGATTTTCTATTCACACAATTCCAATCAGTTCATGGTTGAATCCCATCTTTCATTAAACAATGAATAATAAATAATCAGACAAATAAGTGAACAAATAGGTGTAAATTACAGTGTGAACAGAAACTCCTGCAATGAGAGGAAGTGATAGCAGTGGCTATGGCAATAATGAAAAATAGGGCTTTTGATACACAACTTGGGACTTCCCTGGTGGCTCAGACAGTAAAGCGTCTGCCTGCAATGTGGGAGACCTGGATTCAATCCCTGGGTCAGGAGGATCCCCTGGAGAAGGAAATGGCAACCCACTCCAGTACTCTTGCCTGGAAAATCCCATGGACGGAGGAGCCTGGTAGGCTACAGTCCATGGGGTTGCAAAGAGTTGGACATGACTGAGTGACTTCACTTTCTTTCTTTGATACTCAGCTCAGCACCCTCAATAGCAACCTTGGCACAGATCTCAATGGGCTGAGCCAGCAGTGGGTAGGGGGATGTAGTCAGACTGAACGTTGGTGTGATCAACATCAAACACCAAACTTGGGCAGTGTTCTTGATGACTTTTAAATGTAGTGTTGGCCAGCTCACCAAGGACAGAACGTAATATACTAGAGCCATTTCCTTTCTCTTCCCTCATCAGCTTCTTTTCTGCCTTAAAGAGAAGAGCATCTGAAAGGTGAGCCATATCATCTTTTCTACTTATGATAGCATTATTAAATGAAGGAAGTGCTATGGGCTGGTATATCTGGATTTTAGCTAGGAATTTCAAGTTCATCTTATAGGCAACATGGAGAAATACATCTTGATGATGGTAAAATGTTTGAACTCAAAAGGCCTCTAGTGTCACAATTATTTCCATAACAGATTGAGGAAATTTATGGGAAGGAATCCCCCAAGATAAGAGAGTCATGGTGTTCAAATCTGTCTTAATGGCAGAAAAGCAGAATCAAAGAGTGAATGATATCTGAAAGATGTTTATCAAATAGGGAGGCAGCTGAGAGTAGAAAATGACAATCATGTTTCAATGCCATTCTCCCAAATCATCCCACCCTCTCCCTCTCCCACAGAGTCCAAAAGTCCGTTCTATACATCTGTGTCTCTTTTGCTGTTTTGCATACAGGGTCATGTATACTATCATATAAGAAACGAAGCACCAGCCTATGTTCGATACAGGATACAGGATGCTTGGGGCTGGTACACAGGGATGATCCAGAGAGAGGATATGGGGTGGGATGTGGGAGGGGGATTCAGGATTGGGATCTCATATACACCCATGGTGGATTCATGTCAATGTATGGCAAAACCAATACGGTATTGTAAAGTAAAATAAAGTAAAAATTAAAAATAAAAATAAAATAAAAAGCAGAGACATTGTCAAAAAAAAAAAAGAAAACGACAATCAAATCAGATACAAAAAGTTCCCATTGCCCAGGACCTTTGGGCTGAATTTAACATAATGAGTGAGGTATAAGTGAAAGAGTGCCTTTTGTTTTTCTAAATATGAAGGATGGGATACTGAGAATTATATATGTTCAAATAGAATAAAGCAAGTTACATTGCATTTTTTATTATATTCTTAACATTAAATCAAAGCTATTTCTCAGATAAATTGCCGATTATATACAGTTTGCTTTTAATTCTTAAGAGATGAGTATTTTCTGACATAATAATGTAAAAGGATGAATAGTTTTTGTTTTCTATATAACAATCAGCTGTTACATAGTGAGTCACACTGGTGAAGAAGGATAATTCTCATTTGGGAGTTAGCAGCTTATTGGTTGTGAAATTAACATAAACTATAAGGCAATGGCACCCCACTCCAGTACTCTTGCCTGGAAAATCCCATGGATGGAGGAGCCTGGTAGGCTGCATTCCATGGNAAGCTCTGTTGTTAGGTACAAACGTTTTAAGACTGTACATCTTCTTGATGAGCTGGTGGTCCATTTATAATTATGAATGCCTCCTTTCTGTCTCTGGTACATTCTTTGTCTGGAAATCTACTTTGTTTCATAGTAATATAGCCATTGGGCTTCCCTTGTGGCTCAGTGGGTAAAGAATCTGCCTACAATGCAGGAGACCTCGGTTCAATCCCTGGGTTGGGAAGATCCCAGCAGCTATAATATAGTCATTATAGTTTTCTAATTATCCTTGCATAATACATCTTTATCTATTTTTACATTTTATTTGATTTTTTAAATATTTAACATATGCTGTTGTTTTGTTTTGTTGACAACATAGAGTCTTGCTTTTCAATCCAGCTTTTAATTGGAGTTTTGACCATTTTCATTTAATGTATTTATTTGTCTAATATCTTGTTGTTTTCTACCTTTTCTTTTTTTTTTTTTTTACAGTTTTCCTTGTTACATTTTATTCTTTTCTGAAGAACAGTTACAAGACATTATATTTGTTCTCCAGTATGCAGTATGTCTTCTGATCAAACCCTTTCCTGGCTTCTTGTGAGATTTTTCTCATTCCTTGATTTTTAACATTTTTATTATGGTATGCATTGGTGTGATTTTGTTCATCTTTCTTGGGGTTTTGATTTTGTTTATGTTTCTTTAGCTTCTTGGATATGTGGTTTTATAAAACTGATAAAAATGGAATCATTATTGTTTCAAATCATTTTTCTGTCTGGCTTCTTGTGAGATTTTTCTCATTCCTTGATTTTTAACATTTTTATTATGGTATGCATTGGTGTGATTTTGTTCATCTTTCTTGGGGTTTTGATTTTGTTTATGTTTCTTTAGCTTCTTGGATATGTGGTTTTATAAAACTGATAAAAATGGAATCATTATTGTTTCAAATCATTTTTATGACAATCCATTCTCATTTTTCTGGGGCTTTAATTAAATATACATTACTGTGCTTAATAGTGTCCCTTTGGTCACTGTAGCTTTAATATTTTTGTGTGTTTTTTCCCTTGTGTTTCTGTTATGATACATTCTATTGTTATGTCTCCAGTGCTCTTTTCTTTCACAGTGTCGCCTTGACTGTTGACCTCATCTAATGATTTTAAAAATGTTTCAGATATTATATATTTTTAACTCTAGAGATTCTCTTCTATATATTAAATTTCTCCTTACTATGTTCAAATTTTCTTTTAAGTCCTTAGTCACATTTATAATAGCTGTTTCAAAGTTCCTATCTGCTAATTTTATCAGCTCTTGGATTTCTGAGCCTGTTTCTGTTGACAGTTTTTCTCTTGGTTATGAATCAAATTTTTCTGTACTTCTTACACACATTGTAACCTTTAATTAGATACTTAATTTGTGGATATAACATTGTTGAGGGTATGGGTTTTGTTGTCATCCTTTAAAGACATTTCAGTTTGCTTTCCATAGGTCATGAAGTCCTTTGCATATCAGCTTAATTCTTTTGAATTTTATCTTTAAGATTTTTAAAAAGTGACTAAAATTAATTTGTGGATATAACATTGTTGAGGGTATGGGTTTTGTTGTCATCCTTTAAAGACATTTCAGTTTGCTTTCCATAGGTCATGAAGTCCTTTGCATATCAGCTTAATTCTTTTGAATTTTATCTTTAAGATTTTTAAAAAGTGACTAAAAAAGTATACTTTACTCTAGGTCTAACTTAGACTTGCTATACAGTCATGATCCTTCTAAGATCCTACTGAGTGCCCTAGGTTCAACAAGGTTTTTGCACCCTGGGTGGTTAAAACTTGAAAGTCTTCCAGCTCTGTTTAAGCCCTGGGAATTGTTTAGCTACAACCTTGTAGTAATTGTAAGGGGTGTGTGCAGGAGATGTGGGTTTAACCTCTGGATCAGGAAGATCCCTTGGAGGAAGAAATGGTAACCCATTCTAGTGTTCTTGCCTAGGAAATCCCATGGACAGAGGAGCCTGCTGGGCTACAATCCATGGGGTTGAAAAAGAGTCAGACATGACTTAGTGACTAAACAACAACAACAATAATTCTCTTGTTATGTATGCTTCCTCATGTTTGGCCAAATTCAGAGAAGTACATGCAAATTTATTGGGCTTTTCTCTACCAAACTCCTTCTTTTCCATTATTTTGCTTTAGACATTACATGTGCATCAGTCTCTGATTTCTATCCCCTTTCAGAGAGACCAGTGTTCTGTTTGGTTACTCCTTCCTGTACAGAAAATGCCTCCAGGCAGAAAATTGGAAAACTGTAGGACTTACCTTGTTTGTTCCCCTTTATCAAAGATCACTGTCCTGTGTTGCTAGCTCATCAGTGACAGAAATCAACTATTCACATAGTTTGTCCAGTTTTCCAGTAGTGTGCTATAAGAAATTAGCTATACTACCAGTTGCTCCATTATGATTGAAGCAAAGTTGACATTACAGTTTTTAATCCCTTATCTTGATGTAAGTTTTTCCATTTTTGCATTCTCCCAGAGCAAACATATTTTTAAAAATGCCTAGGCAGTTTATTCCATGTACTTTTGACAGTTCTGTTAGGTATACCACACTTGCAAGTTTTGTGAATTTCAGTATTTAAATATATCCAAAACTCAGTATTCTTAAACATGAGAATAATATTACTAAGCTCATGAAAATATAAGTAATAAGATATATAAAGCTTGGATTTTAAAGGAAGATTGATAAATGGTTTTCTCACATCATTAGCAGTCACAAAAACTGTCTTAAAAAGAGGCAGAATTTTATGGTTACTTGTATTTGTCTCGAGTCAATTGTAAAATAATCCTTATCTCTCCTATAAATCAAACAACCAACTAGATGCAAGTTAAAAACAGTGATCTCATATTACTGTATTTTAATTTTTCCCCTGTATCACCAAAGAATAAACTGGTTTCCCTCTGTGCCAAAATTTAATTGACTACTCAGGTCAATAATAGTTTTACATAGCACCTTTCAGAAACCACAAGGAATTAAAAACTACACATATAGGATCACTTCAATTTTTTTTTATCCTTGGCTTTTGGCCACCACTGTATAGCTTGATCCCACACAGGATTCTAAAATGATATTCTGATTTCAAAGCCAAGATACACATGCCATTCTTTTTTTTTCATTAATAGGATAGAATACAGACCTCAATAAACCAGTCAACAAACATTCTAAATGCCAAAACAAAGCTAATGGACTTCCAGAATAACCTGACATCCTTACTCTGTTAGGCTTATAAAAATAAAACCCAGTGAAGATGGAGATGTACCCCAGGGCCTGGGAAAAGGGTACATCAGTGAGGAAGAGTTCAGTTCAATTTAATACATAAATAACTCAAGAATGTTTGAGGTGACTAGAATCTTACAGATCACCTCGTTCTGTGCTTTTCAAACTGTACTTGAAGTTTGGAGCAGATAGGGATGGGGCAATAGGAAAGGAGAAGTTAAATTGGCAGGGCTGTAGGTAGTCTCATTTTATCATGCAGAATACTCCAGTGTTTTATTTGGGCTTTGCAGTGTGGTTTAGTTGGGAAAAAAAAAAAATAGTGATGTTGCTAATCAAAACTGTTGACCAATCATGATTTAGTCAATTAACCTCATTTTGTAGATGGAGAATGGCAACCAAAACTGACTTTATGCAAGTTTACGAAGTTAGTTAGTGGCATTGCTATGACTGTAATTCAACTTTCTGAACTCTCAAGCTACTGTTTCTCACAGAGAAAAAGGAGGTGTCCAGAGGGCAGGTTTTCCAATTGTTTCTTATTTGTTTTTCTAACTATATTCTAGTTTATGTGCTAGGTTCTAGGGAAACAAAAATAAGGTTAATTTCAAATAGGAGAAAAGCATACCAGGAAATGGCAACCCACTCCAGTATTCTTGCCTGGAGAATCCCATGGACAGAGGAGCCTGGTGGGCTACAGTCTATGGGGTTGCAAGAGTTGGACACAACTGAGCGACTAAGCACGTTAACAATAGTTAAAATACAATGTTGTGAGTGCATTTTGAATGTAAAACGGGGTGCTACCAGAAGACAGAGGTGGGACATATACATCTTACTGGGGCGTGAAAGTAGGTAATATCAGAGAAGCATCTTGAAGGGTATTTAGATATTGGAAGTAAAAGCTGAGAGACTTTTCTTCCCAACTGAAGGAACAATATGTGCAAAAGCACTTAGATGAGAGAAAGGTTTGGTGTTCCAGTGTGGTGATATCGGTAAGAGGGAAGAATAGGAAGCTCTAGACTCTCATTCACCCCTCAGATACACTGATTGAACAATCAACACAGCACAGTTCACTTTGCTACAAATCCAGAAACAGTTGAGAGGCTACTGCACCCAGGGTGAGTGGGAAACCAACCACATCAAAGCTGGTAGGAAAAGTTGAGATGCTTCCTCACAATAATCCCGCCTCACAGTATTGCATGATTGAGGGAAGATGCCCATCCCAGACTCTCCCTGGAAGGGGAAGAAGAGGACTGGACCAGATTCCAATGTTCTGATTTTTGTGGAGGATTTCCAGGGGACTGGTTTCTGTCTTGTCTGAATCTGAGCGCTAACAGGAAAGGATCCCAGATTGAGAATCTCTGAGAATATAGATGGTGGCATGAGTAGCATGTAAGCATTTGTCATGGCCCCTCCCCCTAGTTCAGCACACGGCAAGAGGGTAAGAAAGTCCAGATTCCATCTTCTCTCCAGGGAGGAAGAGAGTTGGACCATGTGTCTCATGTTCCAGCTTTCCCAGGGACTGTCCAAGAGCGTGGCTCTGTCTCAGCATGCTGATAGAACCTGGTATATTCTAGATGACTGGCAGCAGCTGAGAACCACACAACAGTTTGGATACCCTGAGAACACTCATGATAGTCCGTCCCACAGTCTCAGCACTGAGCAAGAGAATTACAAACTGCAGGTCACAGATTCTTCTCAGGAAGAGCATGAGCTGGACTGTGCATCCAGTGTCCTAACATTTCAGGTGCCTGCCAGAATATCTGACGCCTGTCTCCCCAGTCTCAGAGAACTAACTGCACCTGGTATACTCTGGATGACTGAGGAGCACTGAGAACCAAGTGGAAGGTTAGGACTAGTACCCAGTCACCTGCCAGAGTTCCTCTTTGGCAGGAGAGGAATGTATTTAGCAAGACTCACAGCCCCTGGCTTATTCCTGGGAAGGGCAATCAAAGATTGAAATATATGATTGATGTTTAGACTTTTCAGTTGGCTTACCAAGGAACTCACTTCAGTCTCTCTACTGTCAGAGCATGGACAGACTCAGCACGCTCCAGATGTCTAAGAGCAACTGAAAACAGAAAAGGAGCTGGAGGCATGCTTCCAGTTCCAAAAGACTCATGGTATAGCAGACAGACATCAGTTGTTGTTGTTTAGTTTCAAAGTCGTGTCTGACTCTTTTGTGACCCTTTGGACTGTAGCCCTCCAGGCTCTTCTGTCCATAGGATTTCCTAAGCAAGAATACTGGAGTGGGTTGCCATTTCCTTCTCCAGGGGATCTTCCTAACCCAGGGATCAAACCCTGATCTCCTGCATTGGCAGGCAGACTCTTTACCACTGAGCCACCAGGGAAGCCCACATCCACTGAAGGGACCAAGAAATTGTGAACGACTGAAAAGACACCAAGGAATTTCTTCAACTGGTAATTTATATACATCTGACCAGAGAACACACATATATAGGGAAGGTTTGAATGGCCCCCAGAATCTTGGGCCAAACTGATTGATGAGGGTCTATTCCTGGATGAGCTCAGTCCGTGAAGACTGAGTGAGGTAGCTGTTCCTTCCTAATGTACAGATAACAACACAAAACATGGAGTGAAGGAGTGAATTAATAAATGAATGAATTAAAGAAATGAAGGAAGAGACAAGAATGAAAATGAACCCTTATTTTATACCATATTTGCAGACCATACATCTCATAAGGAGTTAATACTTAAAATATATATATCAAATCCCTACAACTCCATTAAAAAAAAAAAAAAATTAAAAATGGGCAAAGGACTTGAATAAGCATTTTCCCAAAGAAGACAAATCACAAACAGGTATATGAAAAGATGCTCAACACCACAATTTATAAGGGAAATTCAAATTAAAACTACAATGAATCATCTCACATCTATTAGTATGACTATTACTAAATTAAAAAAAAAGATAGTTTTTTGGCAAGGATGTCCACTATTGATAGGAATGAAAAACAGCCCAGCAATTATGGAAAACAGTTTTGAGGTTTTCATAAAAGTAGGATAGAGCTACCATATTACCTGACAATTTTACTACTAGGTATTAGTCTGAAGTAATTGAAATTAGGATCTTGAAAAAGTATTTACATGTTCATTGTAAATATTCACAATAGCCAGGCTGTAAATACAATATAAGTGTCCATGGAGGGGCTGATGAGTGTATAAAGAAAATGAGGCATGTGCACACAACAGAATATTATTTGAGCTTAAAAAAAGAATAAACCCTGTCTTATGGAATAACATGGACGCACCTTGAGGACATTATGTTCAGTAGAATAACCCCAGGACAAATACTGCATGATTCCACTTAGATGAGATATTTAAAATAGTCAAACCCAGAGAATCAGAGATTGCAACAGTGGTTGGCAGGGGCCATGAGGAGGAAAAAGTGGAAAGTAGCTGTTCAAGGGATGTCATGTCAATTATGCAACATGAATAAATTCTATAGATATGCTGTACAACATTGTTCCAATAATTGAAAATATTGTTTTCTTCACTGAAAAAGTTTAAGAAGAAGGTAGATCTCATGTTAAGGGTCCTTACAAAACACACATGCACACATACAAATTTTATTCCAGGAATGGCAAAAAAAAAAACATTAGTGTAGCATAAAAGCAGGCTACAAGGGAGGCAGTTGCATGACAGATCAGAAACAAACAGGTTAGGTCACACAGACCTTGTATCTTTCACAAAAGGAGCTGAGGAAGGAGCCACAGTCACCAGCGGTGTCCCACTCACCCTCTCTGTACTCCGGAGTGATGGCCCAGCCCTTGCTGCCCTCACACATTTTGATCATCTGCCTCACAAGAGATCCACCCTATTTCCAGGTCACTGCCTAATTACCCAATACACTGCCTCCGTTCTATTGTTCTTTTTATTATTATTACTTTTTTAACTTTACAATATTGTATTGGTTTTGCCACACATCACTATTGTTCTTAAGGGGCCTTTCTTTAGCTGTCATCATGAAATAGCTACTCAGTGAACTCTGGAAAGAGGTTTAAGAAATGTGGAACTCAGATACTGGACTGGTTTCCATTGACCATTTCTCTGCTTGATCTGTAAAAATATTTCAAGGAAGTGGAAAAAACCAGTGAAGACGTGTATTTGTGGACAGCTGAGTTCATGTCTTCAGCTATACAGGCAATGAAGGAACTATTCTGAATCAGGGCTCTGATTCTACACTGTTCTTGAGGTGCCAACAACAGCAGCAGCAAAAACACAGGTGCTGAGGATAAGATTATTAACAGAATCAGAAAACCTCTTATAATAACATGTATATCACAGCAATGACATTATTGCTCCCAGTAAAAAAACATGTACATACTTATCTACACACACAGATGTTGTTTGACTTTATTGCCAAAGGCAAATCACTATGAGTTGAAAAGTTTTGTTTCTCTTTTATTCTGGCTTTGCCATAATTCTGGATGGAACTCCATGATCCTCAGGGTGAAATGTGCTTTGGGTTACAGCTTTGCTTCTTGCTAACAATGTGTTGAGAAGCTACATAACACTTTATATTTCAAAGTTAAGTATGGATGATTCACTTTGTTGTACATTAGAAACTAACACAACATTGTAAATCATCTATACTCAATAAAAATAAGAAAATAAATTTCAGTGTTCATATCTGTAAAGTTGAAATAACAATGAATACCCTTTTTCCTGAGAAGGTGGCTTAGTGGTAAAGAATATACCTGCCAATGCATGAACCAACCACAGGAGATGCAGGTTTGATCCCTGGGTCAGGAAGATCCCTTGGAGGAAGAAAGAGAAATCCCATGGATAGAGGATCCTGGCAGGCTACAATCCATGGGGTGACAAAGAGACAGACACAACTAAGTATGCGTGCATTACCATTGCAGAATCTTGAGCTGTATTTAAATTGACATTACACATCAGAAAGTATGGGATTAAGACTTGACTGTGTTTGTTCTGGGACTTGTAATTTGTACCTTGAAAAGTGAAAGAAAGTGAAAGTGAAGTTGCTCAGTCGTGTCCGACTCTTTGCGACTCCGTCCTCAGTCCATGGAATTTTCCAGGCAAGAGTACTGGCGCGGGTTGCCATTTCCTTCTCCAGGGGATCTTCCTGACCCAGACCCAGGGATCAGACCTGTGTCTCCTGCATTGGCAGGCAGGCGTTGCAGGCAGACGCTTTACCCTCTGAGCCCCCAGGGAAGCCCTGCTTGGAACTTGAGAGCTGGTCATAACTAATCTTTCTACAAAGCTGACTCTTGAATCAGTATCCACATCCCTCTCTCTGGTGCTTGTGACACTGATTTCACTGACACATTAAACCTGGCAGTTTGGACAAGGCAGCTGAAGGAATACTATAACAATCAGTACCATTAAAAGTGGAGCTGTAATTTAAATGAGAACCTCCTGACATGGCCTGGCACCTGAGGTCAATGATGAATATATTACAGAATCTGAATCCTTTCAAAAACATAAAAAGAGTACTTGGTCATTCACTATGTTATAAACCTTAGGTAATTACAGGTCCCAGAATTCTGGAAAATTAAAATAAACATTATTAAAAATGGGAGAAAGTAATGAGAGTTATTTGTAAGGCTGCTGGAAGTGCTTTTCAGCAGCCCCATATAGAAAGACTGTAGAGATCAGATCTCAAATCATTTATCACTCAAACCTCAGCTCTGTTAGCTAATCGAAACCATTTAAACAACAGGACAGTTAAGGCTAGAGGTGTGTGTGTGTGTGTGTGCGTGTGTGTGCGCGCGCGTGCACACGTGCTCAGTTGTGTCGGACTTTTTGTGACCCCATGGACTGTAGCCCACCAGGCTCGTCTGTCCATGGGACTTCTCAGGCAAGAATACAAGAGTGGATTGCCATTTCCTCCTCCAGGGGATCTTCCTGACCCCGGGATCGGACCCGTGTCTCCTGCATTGGCAGGCAGGTTCTTTTCCATTTGTGCCACCTAGGAGGCCCCTAGGGTGTCAGATTTATCAATGAAGTTCAAAGTAACATGTCTGGCTCCTTGCTTCCTAAAGATATAGAATCTTTGTTTTGAAAGGGATATAAAAGGGTCAGATAGCTCAGTCACTCACAAACACACCACACTATATTATCCATTTCTGTGCTTTGTGACCTTTTTTTTTTTGGTATAATTTTACAGATAACAAAATTCACTAACTTATAAGATATTTTTGGCAGTACGAATTGTCAGAAAATTTTTTCTGTATTTTATATGACATCTCTCTCTCTCTTTGTTTTTTACTTCCATTCATTTGTTTTAGTTTGGCTCTGGACCACAAAGCACCCCTGCCTGCTCCAGTGCAATACCTTTGAGCTGTCTGAAGACATTTCTCAAGTCTTCCTTGATCCTCTTTTCCCAGCTAAAGATGTCAGTTTTCTTGGATGTACTTCAAGAGATGTGTGTGTGTGTGCTAGGTCATTAAGGCTCTTTGCAACCCCGTGGACTGTAGCCCGCCAGGCTCCTCAGTTCATAGGATTTTCCAGGCAAGAATGCTGGAGCAGCTTTCCATTTCCTACTTCAGGGGACCTTCCCTACCCAGGGATCAAACTGGTGTCTCTGTGTCACCTGACTTGGCAGGCAGATTCTTTACCACTGCACCACCTGGAAAGCCCCACTTTGTGAGACAGAGTTCTCATATTATGCTCCTAGCTGTCCTCTGCTCGATGTAATTCAACTTTTCAATGTGATGTGAAGTGAAGTGAAGTTGCTCAGTCGTGTCTGACTCTTTGTGACCCCATGGACTACATGTAGCCTACCAGGCTCCTCTGTCCATGGGATTTTCCAGGCAATAGTACTGTATGGATTGCCATTTCATTTCTCAAAAATGATCTTAAATAATGCAACATAACTTTTTGACATGTGACCTCATCTATACACACTTTTTGTTTGTTTATTTGTCTTTAGTTTTTATATCGACCTGTTGATTGTTCAAATTTCTGGAAAAACAAAAGTCAGCTCTTGGTTAAGTGAGTGATTATGTTACAAATCCTAGATACATGCCCTTTCAAAACCATTATAAAATTTTTCTGAGTTAACAGTCTAGAAGACAAATGAATACCAGAAGAAGTTTAGATAGTTTAATATAGTTGATTTTTAAAATATTGAACCAGCTTTGATTCCCTAGAATACATCTCACTTGGTTAAGTATATAATTCTTTTTTAAGTTGTTCATTTCTATTTGATAGTGTTTTGTTAAGCATTTTTATAACTCTATTCATGTGGGATATTGTTTTGTATATTTCTTCATGTTGTCTTTGCCTGGTTTCAATATCAAGGAAATATGAGTTTTATGGAATAAAATGGGGAGTGTCTTCTTTTGTATTTTATGAAAGAGGTTGTGTAGACTTGGAGTTGTTCTTCTTTAAAGTTTTTGTAGATTTCTCTGATGAAACCATCTGATCCTTTCCTCACACTATATTCATAAATTAAATCAAAATAAGTCATATACCTAAATTTAAGAGTTAAAACTTTAAACCTTCTGAAAGAAGATACAAGGGAAAATCTTTGTGACTTTAGGGCAGGCAAAAATTCCTCCAGTAGTACACAAAAGGTGCAAATTTGTTTGTCTCAGAGCAATCACTAATGGCAGACTGAACCAATTAATATTGGAACATTTGCTTGATAAACAGAGTAGTTACCTGTTCCACTTATATTTAAATAAATGTCATACTTTTGATGAGGTTTCAGTTCAGTTCAGTTGCTCAGTCTTGTCCGACTCTTTGTGACCCCATGGACTTCAACATGCCAGGCTTCCCTGTCCATCACCATCTGCCAGAGCCTACTCAACATGTCCAGTGAGTCCGTGATGCCATCCAACCATCTCAAGCTCTGTCATTCCCTTCTCCTCTTGCTTTCAATCTTTCCCAGCATCAGGGTCTTTTCCAATTAATCAGTTCTTTGCATCAGGTGGCCAAAGTATTGGACTTTCCAGCTTCAGCATTAGAACTTCCAATGAATATTCAGGACTGATTTTCTTTAGGATGGATTGGTTGGATCTCCTTGCAGTCCAAGGGACTCTCAAGAGTCTTCTTCAACACCACAGTTCAAAAGCATCAATTCTTTATCACTCAGCTTTCTTTACAGTCCAACTCTCACATCCATACATGACTACTGGAAAAATCATAGTTTTGTCGACATTTTAGGAATCAGCGAATTAAAATGGACTGGAATGGGTGAATTTAACTCAGATGACTGTGGGCCAGAATCCCTTAGAAGAAATGGAGTAGCCCTCATAGTCAACAAAAGAGTCTGAAATGCAGTACTTAGATGCAATCTCAAAAATGGCAGAGTGATCTCTGTTCATTTCCAAGGCAAACCATTCAATATCACAGTAATCCAAATCTATGCCCTGACCAGTAATACTGAAGAAGCTGAAGTTGAACGGTTCTATGAAGACTTACAAGACCTTCTAGAAAGAACACCCCCCCCCCAAAAAAATGTCCTTTTCATTATAGGGGACTGGAATGCAAAAGTAGGAAATCAAGAAATACCTGGAGTAACAGGCAAATTTGGCTTTGGAGTACAGAATGAAGCAGGGCAAAGGCTAATAGGGTTTTGCCAAGAGAATGCACTGGTCATAGTTATCCTCTTCCAACAACACAAGAGAAGACTCTATACATGGACATCAACAGATGGTCAATACTGAAATCAGATTGATTATATTATTTGCAGCCAAAGATGGAGAAGCTCTATACAGTTGGCAAAAACAAGACTTGGAGGTTACTGTGGCTTAGATCATGAACTTCTTATTGCCAAATTCTGACTTAAATTGAAGAAAGTAGGGAAAACCACTAGACCATTCAGGTATGACCTACATCAAATCCCTTACAATTATACAGTGGAAGTGAGAAATATACTTAAGGGATTAGATCTGATAGACAGAGTGCTTGAAGAACTATGGATGGAGGTTCATGAGATTGTACAGAAGGCAGTGATCAAAACCATCCCCAAGAAAAAGAAATGCAAAAAGGCAACATGGTTATCTGAGGAGGCCTTACAAATAGCTGTGAAAAGAAGAGAAGCAAAAGACAAAGGAGAAAAGGAAAGATATACCCATCTGAATGCAGAGTTCCAAAGAATAGCAAGGAGAGATAAGAAAGCCTTCCTCAGTGATCAATGCAAAGAATAGATGAAAGAAGGTCTTGTAGGTCTTCATAGAACCATTCAACTTCAGCTTCTTCAGCATTACTGGTCAAGGCATAGACTTGGATTACTGTGATATTGAGTGGTTTGCCTTGGAAATGAACAGAGATCATCCTGTTGTTTTTGAGATTGCACCCAAGTACTGCATTTTGGAGTCTTTTGTTGACTCTGACGTCTACTCCATTTCTTCTAAGGCCCACAGTAGTGGATATAATGGTCATCTGAGTTAAATTCATCCATTCCAGTCCATTTTAGTTCGCTGATTCCTAAAATTTCAATTTTCACTCTTGCCATCTCCTATTTGACTGCTTCCAATTTTCCTTGATACATGGACCTGACATTCCAGGTTCCTATGCGATATTGCTCTTTATGGCATCGGACTTTACTTCAAACACCAGTCACATCCACAACTGGTGTTATTGTTGCTTTGGCTCCATCTCTTCATTCTTTCTGGAGTTATTTCTCCACTGATCTCCAGTAGCTTATTGGGCACCTACTGACCTGGGGAGTTCATCTTTCAGTGTCATATCTTTTTGTCTTTTCATAGTGTTTATGGGGTTCTCAAGTCAAGAACACTGAAGTAGTTTGCCATTTTCTTCTCCAGTGGACCATGTTTTGTCAGAACTCTCTACCATGACCCATCTATCTTGTGTGACCCTACACAGGATGGGTCATAGTTTCACTGAGTTAGACAAGGTTGTGGTCCATGTGATTCGATTGGTTAGTTTTCTGTGATTGTGGTTTTCATTCTGTCTGCCCTCTGATGGAGAAGGATAAGAGGTTTATGGAAGCTTCCTGATGGGAGAGACTGGCTGAGGGGGAAACTGGGTCTTGTTCTGATGGGTTCACTGAGTTAGACAAGGTTGTGGTCCATGTGATTCGATTGGTTAGTTTTCTGTGATTGTGGTTTTCATTCTGTCTGCCCTCTGATGGAGAAGGATAAGAGGTTTATGGAAGCTTCCTGATGGGAGAGACTGGCTGAGGGGGAAACTGGGTCTTGTTCTGATGGGCAGGGCCATGCTCAATAAATCTTTAATCCAATTTTATATAGATGGGTGGGGCTGTGTTCCCTCTCTGTTATTTGACCTGAGGCCAAACAATGGTGGAGGTAATGAAGATAATGGCAACCTCCTTCAGAAGGTCCCATGCACACTCAGTGCCCCCAACCCTGTAGCAGGCCACTGCCAACCCACGCCTCCTCTGGAGACTCCTGGACACTCACGGGCAAGTCTTGGTTAGTCTCTTGTGGGGTCACTGCTCCTTTCTCCTGGTTCCTGGTGCACACAAGGTTGTTTGATGAGGTTTGGTGGTTTAGTCGCTAAGTTGTGTCCGACTCTTAAGACCCCATGGACTGTAGCTCACCAGGCTCCTCTGTCCATGGGATTTTCCAGGCAAGAATACTGGAGTGGATTGCCATTTCCTTCTCCAGGGGATCTTCCCAACCCAGGAATAGAACCCAGGTCTCCTGCATTGCAGGCAGATTCTTTACAGACTGAGCTATGATGAGGTTTAGCTCTGATTTAAAGACTTATTTTAGAAAAATCAAGGAACTAAAATTCAATTAACTATCAACTCCAAAATATTAATTTATACAATATAAGATATGTAATTTTAATATTTTGAGTGTCTCAGTTAATAACTATGATTGTATGCTCATGTAAACACAGACTATTCACTTAAACAAAACTGTTGTTAGCTATGCATCTTAGAAGTGTGAAAATAGAGAAAAATAGGCTTAGTAGGGCAGATTGTAAAACATTAAAATATAACTTTCAGTAGTAGAAAGTTAATAAATAATGTCTAAAGTTGAAAAAAACAACACAAAAGCAATAGAGTCATGCTATTAGAAGTAAGAATCTAATTGCCTAAGTGGGAAATGAGATTGCTACATAAATTCAAAGTTAGGTGGAGAGTTAATCTAGGAGGTAGATGATGATGCATGTGGCATGAGAGAGAATGTGGAAGAGCAGAGAGGAAGGAAGCATGGGATTTCTACTTTAAAAAATTTGTTAGTAATATTTACCTTTAGCTATGGACCTCCGTGGTGGCTCAGATGATAAAGAATCTGCCTGCAATGCAGGAGACCCATGTTTGATCCTTGGGTTGGGAAGATTCCCTGGAGAAGGGAATGGCAACCCACTCCAGTATTCTTGCCTGGAGAATTCCATGGACAGAAGAGCCTGCTGGGCTACAGGCCATGTGGTTGCAAAGAGTCAGAGATGACTGAGTGACTAAAACACACACACACAATAAATAGTTCTTTCTTTGATGAAAAGAAATATTGCATCAAATGAAAAGGAAGTAGGGAAAGGAGAAAGGTAGAGAAGAAAGAACACTGTAGTTAAGTTGCCTCATTGCACAGATAATGAAAGTAACCTTGCAGGGTAAATGAACTAAAACTAGCTGAATGTTATGCAAATAGGTATTTATTACCTGGAGTGAAAATTATAGTGACAGCATATTATGGTTATAAAACAGTCTCACATAACTTAGGCAAAAATGAAATTCCTGTTAGATGATTTCACATTATAACCAAAATATTAGTCATTATTGATAGCCAAGCTATTAGTGTGTAGAATGCATATATAGAATCTAATAGTAACAGTGAACATTTATTTATTTATTTGGCACTTATCATATGCCATGTAATTTTCCTAAATACTTATTTTCAAAACTAAATGTCCATGTAATGTTGGAAATAGTAATTATTATTATCACTATTTTACCAATTAGGTGATGAAATGTTCACATTAAAAATTATGACAAGGTGACAGGGCCAAGATTCAGTCCCAGGTAGGCTGACTTGGTATTCCATGAATATCAAGTGGAACAAAGCAGTACTTCTAATGTAGTTTATTACTTTGCATAATGCACTGTAATGTATATAATTAAATAAATTAGTACATGAAATATTAAAAGGAAAAATTTCATTATTTCATCTCCACTCTCTATTTTTCTATTATAATTTTACTTATTCAAGTAAGTTAAAAGCATTTTGGTTAATGGAGGGTAGGAAATATTACCAGAAAATTCAGCTCATTTTTATTCATCATCACTGTTTTTATGGCATATTTGGTAATACAGGAAGTTTTCCTTGACCAACAGCATAGGTTATATGTTTACTATTATGAGCTTTCATAGCATCCCATACTTTTCCTTTTATGACAACTAACTATAACTCAAATTTTAAAATTAAATTGTAAGTGTCTGTCTTATTTTCTAAACTATAAGTTTCAGCATCCTGTACAAAGATAAGGTATACTACAATACTGTTGCCCAGTATCCATCACTATGGGTGTTACATGGCATATACTTAACATCTGCTAAATAAATGAAGAAATATCCATGTGAATGCAGTGACATTTTAGCTAGTTCTCTATGAAACTAAATTAACTTGCTTTTATCTTTGCTATTATATTATAAATAATGCCTAAATGAATATCCTTATACATACATCATTTACATTTATCTGATTATTTCCTTATGATCAATCTCTAAATGTGAAATTTTGGGGTCAGGAATGGTGTGCACATTGCCATATCTCCCTTTTTATTTATTATTAATTTGTATTCCCATCTATAACATATCCATTTGTTAAGGGCAATGTTAGCTGTTTAAACTGATAAACACAAATCTTAGTGGCTTAACAAAAAGGAAAATGTGTTTCTTGTTTATATAAAGTTTATTTCATGGTGGATTTCATATAGAGAGATCATGTAGTTACTGAGATCCAGGTTGATGGCATCTGTCAATTTTCATATATGGCTACCAAAATCTCCATAGCCTTCTAAATCCAGTCTGCAGTTAAAGAAAGAAGAGAGTGTATGTACATGTGTTGGGAGTAGGAGTGAAAAGGATAGGGGCTGTTGTGAGCCTGGCCTAGAAGTGGCATATATTACTTTTGCTATATATCATTATTCAATACTTTGTCAAATGGCACCTATGTACAAAAAAGAAATGTAACACAGCTGTTTACATCAGAGGAAAGAATCACCTGCACGGACTAGCTAGTTGCTATCTGCTGGAGTATGCCACACATTGTCAAAACATTATAGAAGTGATCTTTAAAGCCTTGTCAATATGAGAGGCTAAAAGATGACCTGTCTTATTTTCATTTGTGGTTTCAAAAATCTCTCAAGAGATTGAGCCTATTTTATTATGTATTTTAACCCTTTTTATGTCTTCTTTGGAAATTACTGATTTTCTCCCCACATCTAGTCAGTTCAGTTCAGTCGCTCAGCTGTGTCCGACTCTTTGCGACCCCATGAATTGCAGCATGCCAAGCCTCCCTGTCCATCACCATCTCCCAGAGTTCACTCAAACTCACATCCATTGAGTCGGTGATGCCATCCAGCCATTTCATCCTCTGTCGTCCCCTAGAATCAAATTGAAATAGTAGATTTCTACAAACTAGTCAGGGCTAGATCATCCATAGACCTGACTGCTAACCTGATTTTTCAGAGGGTGAAGAGTAAATACAAAAGATAGCAGATTAACCAAGAGGGTCAAAGATAAGTCAAAATCAGGTCATGGATAGTAATGGAAAATTAATAGTTTAGAAGAGAAATGAGGAGGTACTTGGTCTATAAAAACAAATTGGGCATCTATAAAGCAATTATCTTTCAATAAAAATTAATTAATTAAAAAAGAAAAAAAAATGGGGGGGGTGCTGACTTTCCTTAGTGTGTTTATACTAGCAGCATAACACATTTAATTTATGAATTTAATTACACATGCATTTTGAATTATATAGTATGTAAAATAACGGCACAACTTAAATATATTGCTTTTCCATGTTTATATTTCATAAAATAATTTTATTAGAACTCTTTACATGCATATTTGACCTAAACGTTTTTATAAATACTAGTGCCATTTTTTTTTCCTTTTCTTCATTTTTTTTAAACCATATTTTAATACTCTAAGCATCCCCGCAACATTTTTATATCAATTCCACTGGTATAGAAGTTTAGCATGCTATTTCTACTATATCAGTGGTTCCCTTGTAAGCAGGTATGTTTAAAACTCTGAAGTTAATCTCTCTCCTCTGTTGATAATATCAAATTTTATATGTTGAAGACGTAATCTCTAATGTTGCTATTTGGTGGCAGAGCTTTAAAAGGTGAAGTGAGGTGAAGTGAAAGTCGCTCAGTCTTGTCTGACTCTTTGCGACCCCACAGACTCTAGAGTCCATGGAATTCTCCAGGCCAGAATACTGGAGTGGGTAGCCTTTTCCTTCTCCAGGAGATCTTTTCAATGCAGGGATCAAACCCAGGCAGATTACAAAGGTAATTAAGGTTAAATAAGATCATAAGGGTAGGACCCTAATCCAGTATGCCTAGTTTCCTTATAAGAAAAGGAAGAGACAAGAATGCACATGCGCAGAGGCAAGGCCGTATGAAGACACAACAAGTTGGCAAACTAAAGAGAGAGGCCTCAGGAGCAACCAAATCCCATGGCATCTTGCACTTGGACTTTCAGATTCCATAACTGTGAAGAGATAAAGCCGTTCATTCACTCATTTTTTTAAAAATACTATTTTAATCAAATGATTTTAGATTTACAGATAATTTGCAAAGGTAGTGCAGAGAGTAGCTCTCTACCTCTCACCCAGTTTCCTCTACTGTTAACACCATTCTTTATTTATATAGTTGAATATAATTGAAATATTTACTTTCAACTGTCTCGTAATAGTTTATTATTTTCAGTTGATTAGTTTAGAATTCTTTCCACTTATTGTATTTGCTGATTCTCCCTTTTGGTGGTATATTTCCTTCTCATGTTCATTCACTTTTAAAGCATTTAAATTATTCTTCAGTGAAAATTATATTGCTTGGATTTTCACCTGTGCTTGGATTATAGAAGTAAAGCTGTGTGATAGATTTTCACTTGCTTACTTAGTCTCATAGGTTTTCCAGGTTTTACACTCCTCTGTCCCCATTATTTCTCAGATGGGATTTTGCCTAGTATGAGCTGTGCAAAAGTCAGGCTTTCTCACCCACATAGTGCATAAGCTTGGGGTTCTGAAATTTGATAGGTCATTCTTTTTTTGCCCACTAATCAAAGCAGATGATGTTTCCAGGACACTTGGAATAGGTAAGCAGGGAGCTTGAGTTCCAACTTTGTACTGTTTGAGGTCCCTTAAACTCATGAAGAAATTAAAATTCCAGCTTCTACTCTGACATCCCCCAGCTCATCCATATACTTTAAATTTATTATTTACAGATTATCTATTCTTTCTGCTTTTTACATTGGGAATTTGGAAGGTAGTTGAAGTTGGTTAGTGCACTGCTGTCTATTCAGTTCATTATTTTAACTGGATTTTGAGTCTGCTTGTTGGTTTAAAGATAATTCCTCATCTGCATAGGAATATAACTTGGATCACACGATAAAAGAGAAGAGCTCATCTTGCTCTCAATATACTGAACATACAAGTGAAGATAAATGAAGTATGGTTCAAGATGGCACATTCAGGCCTTGGAGTGGGTGATTAGCATGTGACTAAAGTAATCTAAACATTAACTAAATCTAATTAGTAATTACTAAATTATTAGTAATTAGTAAATCTAATTACTTTAATCTAAAATTAACTAAAGAACTTAGTGATAAATGAAATTATTATGACTAAAATGTACATTAATTAATACACTGTTAACCCATCAAAAGCAGAGACACTACTTTGCCAACAAAGGTCCGTCTAGTCAAGGCTATGGTTTTTCCAGTGGTCATGTATGGATGTGAGAGTAGGACTGTGAAGAAAGCTGAGCACCGAAAAATTGATGCTTTTGAACTGTGGTGTTGGAGAAGACTCTTGAGAGTCCCTTGGACTGCAAGGAGATCCAACCAGTCCATTCTGAAGGAGATCAACCCTGGGATTTCTTTGGAAGGAATGAAGCTGAAACTCCAGTACTTTGGCCACCTCATGCGAAGAGTTGACTCATTGGAAAAGACTCTGATGCTGGGAGGGATTGGGGGCAGGAGGAAAAGGGGACGACCGAGGATGAGATGGCTGGATGGCATCACTGACTCGATGGACGTGAGTCTGAGTGAACTCTGGGAGTTGGTGATGGACAGGGAGGCCTGGCGTGCTGAAATTCATGGGGTCACAAAGAGTCAGACATGACTGAGCGACTGAACTGAACCCATGAGGACAATGACTGAATTTGCATTTTTTACTGCTTTATCCCCACCCAGCACCTAGAACATTGCTCATAACCCATTATTGACTCCAAAATAATATCACCTTCACTGCAATTTGGATATCAGGAAGCAGCTACCAGAACAGTTGGTCCTTTGGTCAAATGAGCCTACTGGTACTACATCTTGGAGTTAGATAGACCTGAGTTTAAATTCTTTTTCTCTTATATCTTAGATATGTAAACAGGGAGATACATTTTACATCTTGGAATCTCAGTTTCTTCCTCTGCAAAATGAATATTGTAATAATTCATAAGTTTGTCATAAAAATAAATATGTTCTTAGGAATAACATCTGATATATAATTGATACACAAAACACAATAATTACCCTCCTAATGTTGCCTATGCCTTAAGTTTGCTCTGAGTGAGTCTTTCTGTGCTTATATTGACTTCCCCAGTCAGAAAATACAATTTATGATATTTTTCTTCTTCATCCTATAGGTTTTATGTGAGAGTCTAGTGAGAGGGTATAATGAAAAACAGAAGACTGTGAGCTGTTAGGCAATATTATTTCTCTTATAGGCTGATTGGACTGCTATAATTGATATGTTTTCTCATTGATTTTTTTCTTTTTCTTTTTAATTGGAGGATAATTGCTTTACAATGTTGTGTTGGTTTCTGCCTTACAATAGTGTGAATCAGTCATAAGTATATATATGTCCTCTCCATTTTGAGCTTCCCTTCCACCCTCCACCCCATCCTACTCCCTTCACTCCCACTCCACCCTACCCCTCTAGGTTATCACACCACACCGGGCTGAGCTCCCTGTGTTAAATAGCAACTTCCAAGTAGCTCTTTATTTTACGTATGGTATTGTATGTTTCGGGCTTCCCTGGTGGCTCAGAGGTTAAAGCGTCTGCCTCCAATGCGGGAGACCCGGGTTCGGTGCTACTCTCTGAATCTGTCCCACCCTCGCCTTCCCCTGCCGTGCCCACAAGTCTGTTCTCTATACCTGCTTCTCTATTCTTACTCTGCAAATAGGTTTATTACCATTTTCTAGATTCCATATATATGCATTAATATATGATGTTTGTTTTTCTTTTTCTGACTTACTTCACTCTGTGTAACAGATTCTAGGTTCATCCATTGCTATAATTGATTTGACCAACCAGGTCAGTCTGAGGAAATAGTCCAGTTCTTCATAAAATCATTTCCTGTATTGCTTTTCTTTCACTGACAATAAATCAAGTCAGTCAAAATTGTTAATATTGACAAATGTATATACATATATATGGGTTTGTCTCTAGAAAGACAGTAAAATCGTAAGAAAATTATATCTAGGAGGCAGGCTTAAAAGAACAGATTGTTCAACCTATAAAGATGATTTATAATGAATCTTTAAGCATAGAGACAGGTCTTATTTCAAGAAAACCCAGTATCTGAACAATGATGTTTACAAAACCCAAATGAGGGGATAATCAATCACTCCACAAGAGGACTCTTCACCTCCCAAACAGATTCTCTTTCACACAGGGGATATCCCAAATAGAAATCAATTCATTTTATAAAATTTAATTTGCCCAAAATGTTTCAGAAAAAGGAGGTCCATCTGTCTAAATGCCTCTTACACTAAGGATGGTCACCATCTGTTTTCTAATCCCCACAGGATACCAAATAAGAGATCGAATCTAAAATGTGAAATCTAAATTGATCTAGGGAAGAATTTCACGTCTTGTTGTTAATCAGAAGTGCAGGTTAGTGAAGGCAAGGTATGGACTTTACCATGTCTTCAAAACCAAAATGACCTTCTCTGTTTTCTTTAGGAAACTGACTTAGAAGTGGACCTGTCTAAAGACTGAGGGAGATGAGATGACCTTTAAGGTCCCACAGGCCCTAGGAGGCCATGCCTTCTCACAGTGCAGAGTATTCAGAGCTATTTGTGAGAAGCATTAGGGGAGATTGTGCCATATGGAAGAAATTCACGATTTGAGATGGCACGAGAAGACAGTGTAAATATGAAGGCAGTTGAAGGGCTAAAAGACATCGCTTTAGCAATATGCTTTCTGAAACCCAAGACACCTGTTTTGCCAAAATGTGTAGGAAACCTGGAGAGAACATACTTTCTTGTAAAGATTTTCCTGAAGATTTTCACTTCTTCCCATCTTCCTATTTAGCACAACTTAGTGTGCACACAGGTACAGAGATTACAGAGCAGAATAGAAAAGCTTAAGGAACATTCTATGAATGCCTAATGTCAGCAACTGAATTCAGATTTGTCTTTATTTTTCTATTTGATGATTGGTTTAATCTAATGAGATTAGAGTTTAAGATCATTGATCTTTTCCTCCTGAAAAATCTGCTCTTATCACTGCTTATCTCTGGCGGTATGCTGGTAAATAAATATGTAATGACTGGCTCTCTGAGGGAAAACAAACAAAAAATTTTAAAAGCCCTTTTAAATTTTAAATTTAAATTTTTAGTGTTGGCCAATTTCCTTCGTATAAATTGTTCTACCATAGACAATTTCAGACTACCAACAAGATGGCCATAAATGCAGAGCTGTGTGGAGTGGCTCAGAATCAGTTCTCCTGAATCAACTACAGATACACTGTATCTTCGTAGGTGTTTGCTATGCTCATCATTGCCCTGTAGCCTCATGCATGCCTTATCTTGACTGTTCCATTGTAAATGTACCTCTGGCTCTTCTATTTAAGTGCTTTTATCTTTTTCTGATTCATCTCTGCCTTCCACTCCTCCTACCACAATGCCTGGCAATCTGACTGCTTGAAAAGTATCTTTTGAGAGAATGGCTGAATGGATGATCTTTTAAATTCTAAATTAAACCAAAGTTCAATGATGAGGAGTCAAATCTAATTAGCGTTTTCCTGAATTCCAAAAGACACCACTTTACCAACTCTATTCGTGGTATCTAAACCCTACTTTTGTCCCTGTACAAGGCAGTAGTTTAATCAAGAAATAGGTACAGCCCCAGAACCAATATGTTATTAATAATAACACTTCTGAGATAATTGTTTACAGATGGTATGTGATCCAATTCTGTCAACAGTATACAGATGTGAACTGGCTAGGAGACTTTTGACAAAGGTCCCCTCTAAAGTAAGCAGAGTTGCACTAAAGAAGAGTCCCTAATCTTGTCTTTTCATAGCACATGGGCATGTGATGTTCAGATCTGAGCAGACCCTTGGTGTTTTTTATTGAAATCCAAGAGAATCATGGAGAAACTGATCTAGAACCTTAACACTATTGGCTTGTTGAATTCATAAACCCCAGACTGCCTGCCCCTTGACTTCTTGTTAGACAAACTAGTAAATCTATACTGTTTAAGCTACTTTTTATTGGATATTCCATTATATACAATCTGAAAGCCTCCTAAGTAATGTGCTGCTGCTGCTGCTAAGTCGCTTCAGTTGTGTCTGACTCTGTGTGACCACATAGACGGCAGCCCACCAGCCTCCGCCATCCCTGGGATTCTCCAGGCAAGAACACTTGAGTGGTTTGCCATTTCCTTCTCCAATGCATGAAAGTGAAAAGTGAAAGTGAGGTTGCTCAGTCGCATCTGACTCTTTGTGACTGAAAATGTTCATAGAGGAATAATAATAATATTTTTTTTCAAAAAATGATGCAAATGACATTAGTTTTAAGACCTGAGACATTTCTCACTTCTTTTCAATAACATTAAATTTGATTTGTGTATTAGTCTGTGAGGATTTTTGTAACAAATAACGTGTGCTGGATGGCTTAAACAATAGAAATTAATGCCTTATAGTTCTGTAGGCTCGAAGTGCAACATTGTAGGCTTTGAGGGAAAGATGTGGTCCAGGCCTTCCTCCTTGGCTTGTAAAGATGGCTGTCTGCTCTCTAATGTCTCTTCACATCATCTTCCCTCTATGCATGTCTGTCTAGAGACTTCCCCTTTTCATAAGGATGTCATTCTCATTGGATTAGGACCAACTCTAGATGACCTCATTGTAGCTTGATTATCTCTATAAAGATTCTATCTCCAATTAAGGTCACATTCTGAGATACTGAGGTTAGGACTCTGGCATATGAATTTTAGGATTTAACAATTCAACCCTTATCAGTTTGCTAAATGTTTGTACTTAAAAACATTTTTTTCCCTACTGTGTCAGAAATGCTTTTTCATGGAAATATTTAAACATATTAGATAATGCTAATGTCATGAAGAGGGTCCCTGGCAATCTAGAAAAAAAATTAGTTGAGGACTAGCCTCCAGATTCGGAGAAAGCAATGGCAACCCACTCCAGTACTTTTGCCTGGAAAATCCCATGGACAGAGGAGCCTGGTAGGCTGCAGTCCATGGGGTCGCTAAGAGTGGGACACACCTGAGAGACTTCACTTTCACTTTTCACTTTCATGCATTGGAGAAGGAAATGACAACCCACTCCAGTGTTCTTGCCTGGAGAATCCCAGGGACGGGGGAGCCTCGTGGGCTGCTGTCTATGGGGTTGCACAGAGTCGGACACGACTGAAGTGACTTAGCAGCAGCAGCAGCCTCTAGATTATGGGAATCACTTGTTACTGATGGGGAAAGAACTGTAAACTGACTGGAAGCTCACATTCTATGGCTTGTCTTCCAAATTTTTTTTAGAATGACACATAAGAAAGAAATACAAATGACATAAGGTTATTTAAAATGATATCAGAATACACCATAATTTAATTGCATATACTACTGAATTGAGTATCAGTTCAGTTCAATTCAGTCGCTCAGTCATGTCCGACTCTTTGCGACCCCATGAATCACAGCACACCAGGCCTCCCTGTTCATTACCATCCCTCGGAGTTCACTCAGACTCACATCCATCGAGTCAATGATGCCATCCAGCCATCTCATCCTCGGTCATCCCCTTCTCCTCCTGCCTATTACAGAGTTCTCTATTACTGTCTGCCCAAAGTTGGTCATAGGGAATTCTTAGCTAAATTTGAGTACCAAGAAATCCATTGCCTTCTAGATTTCTGCAAATCTATAGGGTGCCACAAGAAAGGAATCTAAATCCTGGATCCTTTTTCCCAAAACTAAATGGTTTCACCCAGCAGCTTTGGACTTTGGAATTCCAAAGCTCTTCTTCATTGCACCTAAGTTTTTAAACTCAGGATCCTAGTCCTTAATTAAAAATAACAGTAACAATGCTGTGCCTTGATTCTGCTCTGAGGACTGGTAACCAAAACCATGACTAGTAATCAAAACCAAAACCAGAGAGGACTGGCTCTCCAGGAATCAAAACCATGCTGAACAAGACTTTGAGGAATGGTGATGAGACAATGTTTAGTCTTTCTGATTCTTCCACAGAAAGAAGCAGGAACCAAAAACATAAAGTTCAATAATTATCTAGTTCCATGTGAACAGCAACAAGGATTTGGGAGAAACTATGTATCTTGTAAAGATGAACTTTTAAATGTCACTAAATGGAATAAGATACAAATCCTGATGAATTTTCCTAAAATCAAGAATACAGATGCTCAGTATTAAAATTACTCGGCAGTTGAGTAAAGTAATTTTAGATTCCTTGGGCAATATATCCTGTTGGCTAAGAATAGAGACTCTTCTCCAAGTTCAAGTTCAGCCACTTTTAAATTGTGTAACATTTGGAAGTTTCCTTACTTGGAAAATGGATGTGATAAATAGTATTTCCATGAATAAACTGGTTGTGAGGATTAAATGAGTTAATATACTCAATGTGCTTGGCACATGTTAAGACTCAACCATCTAGCTAGCTAGCATTGATGATGACTTGAAAGACACAAGGTGTATTTCCTGCCCTGCCACTTCCAGCAGAACCTGCTTTGTGGGCGTGTGAACAACACAATCATACAGCACCCACACTCAAGAGGGCTCTGTCCTTGGGGGTTATTTGTTTTTGGCAGTGCCACGTACCATGTGGGATTTAGTTCCCTGACCAGGGATCAACCCCTCCACCCCTGTAGTGGAAGTATGGAGTCCTAACTACTGGATAGCCAGGGAAGTTCTTGGGCTTAGGGATTAATGCTCTGTGTTTGCCTTCTTGAAATCCTTATAATTTATCTTTGAATTTGTGTTGAATTGAAGTCTGATGGCATAAGGGGGCATAGGCCCTGGATTTAGAATATCAAATCGCATGCAGCTCCATCTCCAACTACCTCCCTAAGATGGGTTCTTGACCACATGTTACCAACCCTTTGGCACACTGGATCTGGCCTGTCTTCTCCCTTCCTGCCCTTACCCCCAAGTCACTTTCTGTCCCCACTGCGATCTGGATACAGATGAGGAAAGGCCTGGTTGTGCTCCCTGTGGCATCATTGGAAGGGCATAGTAGATGTGTATAAGAGACAGGGTTAAGTGTGTATCTATACAACTGATCACTATGCAATCTTTAAAAATCATGTTGTAAAAGTATTTAATATCATATATTGATATATATATGAAAAATAGCTGAAAATATTGTATAAAATATAATTCTATTTTGGTTAAAAAATAAGAGTATTTACGAAAGAGTGATGAATTAAATCATCACTACACAGTGTTTATACCTGACTGTTGGATTGGAAGTGATTATTTTTCTTGAGCTTTTTGTTTTGCTTAAGGCATCTATTATTCTTTTAATTTAAACAAAATATTGTTTTATATAATAGGTGACCATTTATAATGATTAATCCCATCCTTTTACAATCATCCTGTTTGCCCCCCAAATCACATTATTTTGGGGGAATGACTTGTGTTTTAAAAGCTATTTCTATCTACTTCCTAAAATATACATTTGAGTCCATTTTGTCTAAAATTTCCATGACATGTGATATTATGGCAATAATGAAAAGGTTGTAGAGAATGGAAACATAGAATAACCATTTCAGAGACATCTGTGGAGACAGTATACCTCTTAAAGAGAATCTCAGACCACTCTCCTCATTTATGAAAACACATTTTTCCTCTAATTTCCATTTTCCATATTCAAAAAGGAACTAATTAGAACCATTCCTCTTTCCCCAAATTTTATAGCCTGTTGTTGCAAATGGTATGATGATAGTCTTCAAAATTCTAAAAATTCTAAACATATTGTCATCACTTTCTAATCTCAGTGGCGGTATAATACTATCGAATGCTATAAATGCTTATATACAGCATTATAAGGCTTCCCAGGTGGTTCCATGGTAAAGAATCCGCCTGCTAATGAAGGAGATGTGGGTTTGACCCCTGGGTCAGCAAGATCACCTGGAGAAGGAAATGGCAACCCACTGCAGGATTTTTGCCTGGGAAATCCCATAGACAGAGGAGCCTGGTAGGCTACTGTCCATGGGGTTGCAAAGAGTTACACACAACTTAGTTGAGTGTACATACTGCATTATAATGGTAATACTTGTAAAGATAGTTCATATGTTTGTGCATTTTATGAATTAGAAATATTTTCACATTTATTTCATTTTCTCTTTCATGCAGCCCCCAAGGAGCTGCAAGTTCCATGCTAGAATGTGTTCCGTGTTGGGTGAGAAGCTTGACACTGAAGAGTCAAACATGCAAACATGTCATGGCATTGTCAGCCCAGGCAGGAGGTAGCCACCACTATGCCCTTCCAATGATGCCACAGGGAGCACAACCAGGCCTTTCCTCATCTGTATCCAGATCGCAGTGGGGACAGAAAGTGACTTGGGGGTAAGGGCAGGAAGGGAGAAGACAGGCCAGATCCAGTGTGCCAAAGGGTTGGTAACATGTGGTCAAGAACCCATCTTAGGGAGGTAGTTGGAGATGGAGCTGCATGCGATTTGATATTCTAAATCCAGGGCCTATGCCCCCTTATGCCATCAGACTTCAATTCAACACAAATTCAAAGATAAATTATAAGGATTTCAAGAAGGCAAACACAGAGCATTAATCCCTAAGCCCAAGAACTTCCCTGGCTATCCAGTAGTTAGGACTCCATACTTCCACTACAGGGGTGGAGGGGTTGATCCCTGGTCAGGGAACTAAATCCCACATGGTACGTGGCACTGCCAAAAACAAATAACCCCCAAGGACAGAGCCCTCTTGAGTGTGGGTGCTGTATGATTGTGTTGTTCACACGCCCACAAAGCAGGTTCTGCTGGAAGTGGCAGGGCAGGAAATACACCTTGTGTCTTTCAAGTCATCATCAATGCTAGCTAGCTAGATGGTTGAGTCTTAACATGTGCCAAGCACATTGAGTATATTAACTCATTTAATCCTCACAACCAGTTTATTCATGGAAATACTATTTATCACATCCATTTTCCAAGTAAGGAAACTTCCAAATGTTACACAATTTAAAAGTGGCTGAACTTGAACTTGGAGAAGAGTCTCTATTCTTAGCCAACAGGATATATTGCCCAAGGAATCTAAAATTACTTTACTCAACTGCCGAGTAATTTTAATACTGAGCATCTGTATTCTTGATTTTAGGAAAATTCATCAGGATTTGTATCTTATTCCATTTAGTGACATTTAAAAGTTCATCTTTACAAGATACATAGTTTCTCCCAAATCCTTGTTGCTGTTCACATGGAACTAGATAATTATTGAACTTTATGTTTTTGGTTCCTGCTTCTTTCTGTGGAAGAATCAGAAAGACTAAACATTGTCTCATCACCATTCCTCAAAGTCTTGTTCAGCATGGTTTTGATTCCTGGAGAGCCAGTCCTCTCTGGTTTTGGTTTTGATTACTAGTCATGGTTTTGGTTACCAGTCCTCAGAGCAGAATCAAGGCACAGCATTGTTACTGTTATTTTTAATTAAGGACTAGGATCCTGAGTTTAAAAACTTAGGTGCAATGAAGAAGAGCTTTGGAATTCCAAAGTCCAAAGCTGCTGGGTGAAACCATTTAGTTTTGGGAAAAAGGATCCAGGATTTAGATTCCTTTCTTGTGGCACCCTATAGATTTGCAGAAATCTAGAAGGCAATGGATTTCTTGGTACTCAAATTTAGCTAAGAATTCCCTATGACCAACTTTGGGCAGACAGTAATAGAGAACTCTGTAATTGTAGACAAAATGATGTAGTCTTTGACACTGAGCATTCAAGGTGACTAGTATGGACTGAAGACCAGGATGTTTGTCCTGAATGTTCCAGATGGTGTTAGGCTTTCAGGGGACCACCTTGGGTGAGGGAGACAGCCCCAACCTGAGACTGAGGTGGGATGTAGGCTCAGAGGAGATTAAATGATTGTATAGAAATTAAAAGTATAGTATTGCTTTATACCCCAAGTTCCTTAGTATACCAGAGTTATAGGAGGAAGCAAATCAGGTCAGTTGCAGTATATGCAAGCTTGTATTGCCTTTTTGCTTCAGGATGGCTCAACTTACTGTTGTGACTGTAGACCTGAGAGGATATATCTTACAGGTAGTGATTCCCATCTGGAAGACCTGAAGGATGAATTCCCTTTTTCATTCCAAGTTTTCCATTTCTTTCCATACTTTTTTCTTCACAAGGAAAAGCAAACACAAAAGCACAGAATTATGTAAAAGCATCAGTAAAATGAAAGAAGGACAGAGGAAATTTGTATTTATGGTGCAATAACTATAAGCAGACACCTGAAGTGCCTTATCTTATTTAATTCTCAAAAGGTATCTGAAATGTAGCTATTTGTTTTTGTACCCATTAAAAACCTGAGGCTCACAGAGGTCATTCACCCTGGAGGTGGAAGTGATAAATTCCTATCAGAGGCTGGCAGAGTTCAAAGACTAAGTTCTTTCTTTTGTTACAAAAAGAAAGACAAAATGAAAATAAAGAGAAGAAAAATCTTTTTGGTGGTAGAGACTGAAAGTCAGAGAAAGACCTGTGTGAAGGACTTAGTAGGATGCTGTTAGGGAGGGAAACTGAAGTTTGTTGATTGACTCAGCATTTCTAGCCTCTCACACTGTCCCCAAGATGCCATCTCGGACTGATTCACTGTATACATGTCAACCTATCCTCCACCTCTATTGTGTGTAGATCCTTCAAAAAGTTTATTTCTAATTTCTTTTTCTTAATATAAATTTATTTATTTTAATTGGAGGCTAATTACTTTACAATATTGTATTGGTGATGTATTTTGCCATACATCAACATGAATCTGCCATGGGAGTACACTTGTTTCCCATCCTGAACCCCGCTCCCACCTTCCTCCCCATACCATCCCTCTGGGTCATCCCAGTGCACCAGCCCCAAGCATCCTGTATCATACATCAAACCTGGACTGGCGATTCGTTTCACATATGATATTATACATGTTTCAGTGCCATTCTCCCAAATCATCCCACCTCGCTCTCCAGAGTCCAAAAGACTGTTCTATACATCTGTGTCTATTTCTAATTTCTTATACTGAAAAATATGAATGCATGTACTTCTTACATGTAATGTTAACAAAGGAATAAGCAGAAATTCAGCTTGCCCCACCCATTTAATCCTGATCCAATTCAGCCTGGTTGCAATCCAATCTAAGTGCCTAAATGATGCCCTTACAGGCACAAGGCAAAACTTACTTGAAAACAACTTGAAAAATTATGGAAACCTTACATGTTGGATAGTAATAACTTCCTTCCTCAAGTCATTTCAATAATTCTTAAAGAGCAGATATCCCGCAACTCAAAAGGCCCATATATAAAATAGTAAGCCTTTCCCAAGTGGCGAAGAAATGTGCATGTAAAAGAACCTTATGCAATTATGCTCAGGGAATATTAAACCTTAATTAACGTATTGGTAATTTCAATAATAAAATGCCCAATGTTTTCTAAGAACAAGTGGGAAGCATTAAACCAATGGTTAGATTTATGGCTGAATAAATCAAGCACGTTGTCAAATTCATCAGGGAAATCTCTCCAGCTATATGTGTCCTTGGCTCTATAGTACTCCCTCCCAGAACGCCAGAAAATTCTGTCAGTGATGCTCTGCATTCATGAATTGTGACTATTGCAATACATTTAAATTATAGATGGGACATTTTCTGGTGAGCTGTGAGCCAGGAAAGTGTCCCGAGGTACAGAATCCCTGGATTTGCCTAATCTAGTCATTTGTGTATATCTGTGCACGTGCCTCGGGGTATAAGACTAGAGATGCAGTGGGGATACGGAGGCTGGGGTGCTGGGTTTAGAGGAGGAGAGAAGCAGCTGCATCGAAACATATAAAAAACAAAGAGACAAAAAAAAAAAAGATTTTTTTCTTATGAATATATTTAACGTGTTAAGCAGATTCTGGCAATTTCCTGATGATTCCAAAAGAAGCCTGAGCTGAGATTTTCACAGAGAGTGTTCCAGGCTCTGAATCGTGTACCTCATGTATTGAATCACATCTGCTACAGAGAGGAAGCAGTGAATAATTAACTCGGCCTCCACATCACCGCCATAGATTACAGTCATCTTGACTGCTGGACTGCCTTGCACAACATAAACCATTTAGAAAACTCAGTTACTCTCTTTCCTTTTAAATTTGTCTTGCTATCACTTACCATTGTAGAGGGTAAATCTTCCTCTAGTTTTAATTAAAGCATTTAAAATAATTTACATTGAAATCATATGTGCTTGGGTCTGTCAGAATTGATGCTTTAATAACATGCCATCCCTTTCTCCATTGCCCTGAAATCTGTTAAAATTACCACTAATCTAATTGGGAACAAAGTTGTCAAATGCATGCAGCTCTGACAGTTTGTCTTTCTGCAAACTGCCGACAGATTGCAAGTTACGCATGTGTTGAGCAGATGGGTAAGTTAAAAGGAACACCACAAAAAAAAAAAAAAAGCAATTTATTAAATCACCTGGAACCAGCAGCTCCAGTCCAAAAATAGTGAGAATGAAATATAGCAGGAGCCGGGAGAGCTGGCACTAGAATATACCAGAAGGTACCGGTTACAAAACAAGATAAACATTTGGAGATGCCTCAGCTGTGTTACAGAATAATGAGGAGTTATTTAACCCGATATAGATTACCAGCCAAAATTAATTTAGGGTGCAGCTTTTTTGGAAAATGGTTTCCAAAGTGATTGCCTTAACCCTTTAATGTCTTCTCATTATCATGGGAAGACAGGCACATTTTCCTTCTCTCATTCTTGTAGGCATCATTCACAGCCACATGCATAAATGCACCCACACTTTTGTATACACCACACACTGGCATACATATACACATACATCCAAACATATACATGTGTACATCTGTACAGCCATATACTAAAGTGTAAGTGCATATACACGCATACATGTGGTCTTGTGTGTGTATATGTGTACATGCCTATGAGATATATGTGTACATGTACATCAGACTCACCCCTGCCATCTGTGTATCATGTGTCTGTCTATGTGTCTATCTACTCCATCAATCTATCTACTCTTATCTATCTACCATCTATAGTTATATCCACGATAGACTGCTTGTGTTAACATTTTCTGAAGCAAGGTTCTGAGTAAACCATGCACGCCTGGGTTATCCAACCTATAGCTACTCTTACCATAATTGCTTTCATGTGTTCTGTGGGGAAACTATCCAGGCAGGAGATTGGGAAGCTCTTATGTAAGCATGGGGGAGGTTTTTATGAGGGGAAGGGAAGTGGAGCCTAATGTCCTTTTTTCAGTGGGGCTCCATACGACTACTCCATACAATACTTTGGCCACCTGATGCAAAGAACTGACTCATTGGAAAAAGACCCTGATGCTGGGAAGGATTGAAGGTGGGAGGAGAAGGGGAAGGCAGATGATGAGATGGTTGGATGGCATCACCAACTTGATGGACATCAGTTTGAGTAAGCTCTGGGAGTTGGTGACAGATGGGAAACCTGGTGTGCTGCAGTCCATGGGGTCGCAAAGAGTTGGACATGACTGAGCGACTGAACTGAACTGATACAGCTACTCTGTGTGATCAGAACTTTGGAGACGTGTTTGTTGAAGATGTAGATGACTTAGTAACCATCACATAAAGAGGACACGTTTTAACAAATGTGTGTCTCATTTAGGCAACTGGGGCCTGTACAAATGCATTAGTTCAGTTTTTAAAAGGCAGGGAATCCAAAATAAAGATATATTCTGTCTTTCTATAGTTCTTGACAGACACAGAGGCCTAGAAAATGAACTCTCTTTCTGTTCCTGGAACAGACCAACACAATTACTTTAAGAAGAGTCTCTTGCAGGAAATTTAGGTGATTTGTGATGAAGAGCCAAGAACTGTGAGTACGCCCAAGTCCTTGAGAGCAGAGAAGTGGAATTCAGAGATTAAATATCACTGTTCTGCTTGGCTTGCTCCCCTTATCCCTTGGCTTCCTAGGGATGTCTTCCACTTTCTTGCTTTGGGCAACCACATACTCTGATGACTCGCCAATCTGTATGTCTAGTCTTGGTTTTTTCACTTGGAGTCAGAATCCTATATTAAAATATCTGTGGCAAATCACTACAGGAACATTTCTCAGTTCTCTCAAACTCCATGGATTTAAACTTGAATTCCTCAATTTCCCCTCAAATTCACTTTTTTTCCTACATTCACTATATTTGGTATTCACATCATTTTACTCTTTATCGTCCAAGCTAGGAACCTAAGAGTAACGCTAAAGTCATCATTTTTCTTCACCAGCCATGGACAGTCACTAAGTCTCACAAATTTTGAACATCCTAATGTTCTTTAAATTTCTGCTTTCCACTCTGCCACATCTATAACATCTCCATGTTGGACTCTCCTCATTTCTTACATGCATATGAGCATACGTCTTCCTTTCTCCTCCAAATCATTTTCCACATAGTTGCTATGGTGACACCTAAAATTCAAATCAGACCTTGTTACTTTTCTCCTTGCTATGCTGGACATTCTGTTTGCCCCACCAGATCTGTTCTCTGCCCTTCTCCATATTGCTGGAGGTTGACGCAGAGATTGTCTATTTCTCTCCCAAAGGCCACAGATCCTGTTGAATGTTCTCCTTTGCCTATGGCTTCAGCTGGAGCCCTCTTCAGGACCTGGGAAGGCCTTCCATCTCTGTCCTTTAAAGCCAGGAGTGCTGTTGTTTCCTCTATTGCTAACCCCAGGATGCTTTCCCCAACCCCATTAGTTCCTCTTTAACCCTACAAATAGTCCCCTCACTTTCCTCAATTTCATCTTTACAGGTGCCATCTAATTCCTCCTGGGGTCCCAACAGATACAATCACCCATTGCCAACAAAATAAAAATTTCAAGTTAATAACATGACCAACAAGTCACTTTAGAATCTAGTCCTTGACAACTTCTGCACTCTCGTGACCCTGTAGTTATATACCTCGGCTCCCTGAACACCCTGTACTGTTCCACACTTCTGTGCCTCTGCTCTTGCCCTTTCCCTTGTGTGAAATGTCCACTCAGCCCCAAACACTGTCCCGCATCTATAATCTCTGTCTCTTGCTTCTTTTTCCTTAAAGATGCAACACAGGTATCACCTCCTCCAGAAGGTCTTCCATGAACCTTAGTGTTTCCATCCCCAACTGTGGTCAAAAGGTTTTATGGACTCACAATAAATACTACATATAAAGGGCTCTGAGAAGTTGCTTGCTAAGGATATTTGTTAATCTATCTAACCCCATTTTTTCCTAAGTCACTTAGCCCACTAAATTAACTTTCAGATCTTTTTTTCTTCCTTAATGCTTTCCTTTTTTTCTTCTTCCCTCTCTTCCTCTCTATTTCTTCTTCCTCTCTCTCTCTGCCTTATATTTTTCCCTTTCTTCCTTCCTTTTTTCTTTCTCCCAATGGTTTATTAGATTATCTCATTTAATTTTGATAATGATTTTATAAGGTAAGTCCTATTATTATGACCTTTATTTAACTGAAGAAAAGGAAAATTAAGGAAATTGAATGTTCTTCAATGGCAAATCAGCTAGCAAGTAAAGGAGTCAAGATGTCAATGTAAAATCTTCAAGCTCTATCCTTAATGATAATATTAAAAGCAGAATTTGGTTATGTATCTCTTCCCAGGTGGCACTAGTGGTAAAGAACCTGCCTGCCTGCTAATGCAAGAGATTTAAGAGATACAGGTTTGATCTGATGGGGAAGATCCTCTGGAGGAGGAAATGGCCACCCACTCCAGTATTCTTGCCTGGAAAATCCCATGCACAGGGGAGCCTGGTGGGCTACAGTCCATAGGGTTGCAAAAAGTCAGACACAACGGAAGCAACTTAGCATGCAGACATTTCTTAAAGCATATGTGTGAATAAGTATATGTAATCCTCACATATAAATAGCAATAACCATATAAGAATTTCTCAAAAGTAAAGATCCAGGTAGAATGGTTTATTAGACTAAACTTAGTATTCTGCTTGCCAGACAGGGTTATATTCTTGAACCCTCAGTGTGATCTTTAAGATATAACAGATTAATAATACTTGCTCAGTAGTTCAGTTTTCAATGTGACACTTTCTCACATACAACTCGGGAGTAAAAGAAATATTAAGATCCCCAATATAAGTATAGAAAAATCCAGAAATAGTAACTACATATTTTTCAAGAAGACTCAACATATCTTGAACAGTGTAGTACTAGGCAGGAAACTTCACGGAGTTTCCACAGAGAGAAAGAGGAATTCACAGGCAGGAAAATGTAACTCTTCTAAGACCGTTTAAGGACAAAGATTACCCATTATCATGAAGATCATCATCATCAACTAAAGAGACAATTTTCTAGCAAATATAGAGGGTGGTAAAGAAGAAAGTGGCACCTAATCAGCAAGTCACATTTGTGGTTTAAATCTTCAGTATCTTGATAGGTGTTTTGTCCACATGTTATTATCTACTAATGTTTTAACAACCAAGTAAGGTTAACAGGAAGAACTCCTTGAGTGAACTGAAATGCAACATGCAATCATAAGACTTTATTATGTTATCCATTAGGGTAATATGCAGTTAAAAGTCTGTATTAAAGCTATCTTGTCACCCACATGCCCACTTGGACATGGAATTCCTATATTTGCTAAGCAAGAGTGTACATCAGAATCACAAAGGAAGAATTTTATATTTTTAAATATTGATTTAGTTGTTCATTTGGATGTGCCAGGTCTTAGTTGTGGCACATGGGATCTTTGGTCTTTGTTATGCCATGGGAGATCTTTAGTTGTGGCATACAGGAGCTTTGGTTGTGGCATGCAGACTCTTAGTTGTAGAATGATAACTCCTAGTTACAGCACCTGGGATCTAGTTCCTTGACCAGGGATTGAATCTGGGGTCCCCTGTACTGGGAGCATGGGGTCTTAGTCACTGGACCACCAGGTAAATCCCCCAGGAAAGCATTTTCAGTTCAGTTCAGTTCAGTCACTCAGTCATGTCCAACTCTTTGTGACCCCATGGACTGCAGCATTCCAGGCTTCCCTGTGAATCACCAACTCCCAGAGAACGCTCAAGCATTCTCTATGACATCATCAAGTCGGTGATGCCATCCAATCATCTTATCCTTTGTCATCCCCTTCTCCTCCTGCCTTCAATCTTTCCCAGCATCAGGGTCTTTTCCAATGAGTCAGGTCTTTGTATCAGGTGACCGAAGTATTGGAGTTTCAACCTCAGCATCAGTCCTCCCAATGAATATTCAGGACTGATTTCCTTTAGGATGGACTGGTTGGATCTCCTTGTGGACTAAGGGACTCTCAAGAGTCTTCTCCAACACCACAGTTCAAAAGCATCAATTCTTCGGTGCTCAGCTTTCTTTACAGCTCTCACATCCATTCACGACTACTAGAAAAAGCATAGCTTTGACTAGATGGACATTTTTTTGTTGTTGATGGCAAAGTAATGTCTTGGCTTTTTAATATGCTGTCTAGGTTGGTCATAGCTTTTCTTCCAAGGAGCAAGGAAAGCATTTTTACAAGACACAAATCTGAAGTTAACAGCAGAAGATTATGATTCAATAGTTTTGAAATGAGCACTAGCTTTTACTTACTGGAAAATCTACCTAGGTGAATCTTACCTACAGTAATCTATCTAAAAGGATGGGCTGGGTTATGCTGCAGTAACAGAAATTCCCACCAAAATCTCAGTGGCTTTACATTATTATGAAAGTGTATGGCTTGCTCATGCCACATGGAAAGTGTAGGTCAGCAGGGATATTAATCACCCTAGTCAAGCAGGGATCCACACTAACTGAAAGTTCATCTAGATAAGTCCTATTATGGGCCATAACAGAAGTGAAAAGGGAAGGGACAAATCATGCTCTTAAAGGTTCTGCATGAAAATAACACTTCTCACGTTCTATGGCTGATGCAAGTCGAACATCTACATTTAACTTCAAAGTAGTGGAAGATTGTATTCTTCCATATGCCTGGAATGGGAGAGACCTGGAAATATTTGTGAATAATGTTAATGGATGCCCAAACTGACTAAGGTCCGTTTAGTCAAGGCTATGGTTTTTCCTGTGGTCATGTATGGATGTGAGAGTTGGACTGTGAAGAAGGCTGATCGCCAAAGAATTGATGCTTTTGAACTGTGGTGTTGGAGAAGACTCTTGAGAGTCCCTTGGACTGCAAGGAGATCCAACCAGTCCATTCTGAAGGAGATCAACCCTGGGATTTCTTTGGAAGGAATGATGCTAAAGCTGAAACTCCAGTACTTTGGCCACCTCATGCGAAGAGTTGACTCATTGGAAAAGACTCTGATGCTGGGAGTGATTGGGGGCGGGAGGAGAAGGGGACGACCGAGGATGAGATGGCTGGATGGCATCACTGACTCGATGGATGTGAGTCTGATTGATCTCCGGGAGATGGTGATGAACAGGGAGGCCTGGCGTGCTGCAATTCATGGGGTCGCAAAGAGTCGGACACGACTGAGCGGCTGAACTGAACTGAAATCTCTGATTAAGAATGATTGATTAAGTTCAGTATCTTTAGTTTATAAGAAAAAAAAAAGAGAAATTAAGTGAATTTCCAAAATTATACAGTTGATAGGCCTTGAAGTAACATAGTGGTCTCCTTGTTGCAACTATTTTCTTAAAGTATCCCAACTAATGTAACCTACTTCTCTTGCCACACATTCTTTTCTTCTTTCCTTCCTTTTGTCAGAAATTTTCAAATTTGAAAAAAAAAAAAAAAATTTTTTTTTTCCTTTAACTTAGGGATGAAAAAGAAAATTTCTTCCCTAACATAACTTAGGGTTTGTAATTTATTTGATGGCCATTTTAAATAAGATGTTTTTAACCCCACTTAGAAACAGTCCAATTTCATGATTTATTACAACTTTCTTTCTCTGGTTAATTAAACTCATTTCTTAGGAAATGACTCATGGCTAATCACGCTAAGAATAAAATTAGTTATATTGCCCTCTTTGTTATAAAATGAGTGTAAATAACCTTTAAGGCAATTTTTCTAAAATCAAAAAAGCATGTAATAGTTCCCAATTCAGCAACATTATGTAAAATAGCAGACTCTTGGGGAGTAGTAAATCCAGATGCTGTCCTATTATTTCATGAAACAGGGCAGAAATTTACATTCCTTTATTATTAAACCAAACTCTATCAATTGACTCTCTTTGTGGAAATACTCTCTTTTAGAGGGTTAAAGTATCATTAAAACATTCCTAAACTAAAACCTGTTGTATGGTTTCTTCGCCCACTGGAGAGATATAAAACCATTATGTTTAAGTATCATAATAGCTAACATATGCTCATTCTTAGAAATGACACCACCATCTGGGTTAAGGTCCACTGGTGATTTCAAATGATACTCCAGCTTTCTTCAGGTAGAGAGAGGCCAAATTGTTCCAACTTTAACTACCTTGTTGTACTAATGAAAAACAATAAAAGGTTACACTTATGTTTGCCCTACTTACTGGAGATCAAATACTGATTTATTGATAAATTATATTATTATCATAGTAGCTGAAATGCAGAAGAAAAGCCAGATAGATGCTTGTGTTGAGAAAGTGAGTTGAGGCTCAAACTCATCTCACAAAATTACTCATTTCTAGCAAGGCAGATCCTGGGATTTCCTGTTTGGTAGAAGCACAGTTGTACAGTGAAAAACACAACCCCCCCCCCCCCCCCCAAATTGTGTTCTTATTTGTTAACTGTGGAATCTTGAACATGTTACTGAATCTCTCTGAACCTCAATTTTCTCAGCTATAGCACAGGAATAATTTTATCAGTGGTAGTGATAATTCTGTGACTGTGGAGTCTCTAGCAAAGTACCTCTTTCACATAGTAACCGATAAAGAAATTATTATTATTATTTTTATCTTTGCCTCTATCTATTCATCTGTATTTTCTTTCATGTGGGCACAGAGAAGGGAATGGCAACCCACTCCAGTATTCTTGCTGGGAGAATTCAATGGACAGAGGAGTCTGGTGGGCTATAGTCCATAGAGTCACAAAGAGTCCAACTTAGCACAGGGATACAGAGGCACAGAGAAGCAAAAAAGGATAGGAACGAGGATGCTGTCAGTATGCAGAAGGAGAAGCCAGACTGAAAGGATGAGAAGCAATGATCATTTTACACATTATGTATCTATTCCTAGAATGGCTTTCTAATGTGGCAGAATCCCTGGACAATAGAAACATACCTCTGTAGATAAAGCAATAGCCATATCAGTTTATCTTCATGTAAACCACCTCATCTTTGGCTATCCTTCAGGGCATTTGGTGAACTCTTACTGATAAAACCAGTTTAATCCCTTTCACTCACCTAAGTCTAACTATATGAGTGAGTGAGTAAGGGTGGGGGTGGCGGTGAGGAGGATGGAAGAGTGGAGGAAGGGAACCCTCTCACCTGACTGCTTCCTCACTGGCCCCTTGCCTATTGTCATGCACACAGCAAACCTTCTGGGCCAATCCATCTGACTGGCTGTGCAGGGAATGGGGCAGCCTGGATAATTGATGGACTCAATCTGACCAGGCACAGGTGGCACGGAGACGACATACAGCAGCTTCTCGGGTTTGCCAGTGCCATCTGTTGCCATAAGAACATCTGTCGTCAAGGTCACCCTGTCACCCTCTGTTAAAGTTACAGGTTTGGTGAGTAGGATAATGTCACCTAAGAAGAAGGGGTATGGAGGCTGGGAGCTGGGAAGGAAGAGAAAGCGAGACCAAGATACACAAAGATAATAAGAAATCTTATGAAAAATGAATATTAATAATAGGGAGAATTACTGGATCAGAGGGTTGAAGGAAAATACGTAGGATTTTAAAGGAGAACTTCTTTGCAAAAGGTTTGCCAAAAGAGTATTGTCATTGCTCTCTCTAGCTAAAACATGAGCTCATTTTAAAGAGTAAGAACATTTTAAACAGAGGCGTGACACAAATTTGTAAGAGAAATATGACAAGTAATCACAGTAGGATTTATTTGTAAAGATAAGCACTTTTCTCTCTGCTTGGTAAGTCTAAAAACCAATTTTTGATATGCACCTCTTGTATAAGTACATTTGATTAAGTGTCTGTGAGTGCATGTGTGTGTGAGCACATGTGAGCATATTCACAATGTGTTCAGGGAGAGAAGAGTAGAAGGGGCGTTACATTTATCAAAGTATTTAACTGGCATTTGAGCTTTGCTCTGCTGTCAGGGAGAATGACCCATTTGTTAATAAAGAACAATTAAGTTAATAGACTCAAATGAGCTGAAGGACCAAGTACTGTAATGAAGCAAATGCAATATTGGATTTTTAAGCAGTGAGTATTACATGGAGCTGGACCTCCAGCAGCAATGGTTCAGCTCTCCCTCCCTATGTTTGTTGCTGATGCTTTTTAAAGCAATTTCATCCAGTGGCAAAGAAACAGCATTCCCATCTGTTTAGGAAGTGTGGCTTTACTTATTGGACCAATATTGCTGGCACTGTGGGCTTTCAGGGACTTAATGATGATCATTGAATGGTGAGATGAGAGCAGGGAGATAATCTGCTCGATTTTATGAAACGTATTCACATCTGCCCCCATCAAACCTAAAGGGCAGAAGATGGAAATTAAATGGTTTTTCAGCAGAAGGGAGGGTCAGGGAGAGAATAGACAAAAGAGTAAATACCTGTACTTTTTAGCTGGGTCACCGAACACCATGCAGAAGATTAAAATGGGGCTCTTGGAAAGAAGCAAAATCTTTATGGGCAACTGCAGTTCTGGTTGTTGGATGTGTGGAGGACATGTCCAGTTCAGTGTGTTCCCTGAGTCAATTGTTTAATGTTTTGACGGTAGAAATGGGACAACTGTTTGATGGTGACTAAAAGCAGCTCTGCGTCTACTCTCTCTTCTAGTTCAGACCAGCAGGAGAATGCCTGTCTTATCTCTTCCTGAGCCTCTTCTCCTAGTCTTACAACAGGTAATGTTAAATATAGATGAGAATTCAATCATAAACACCGATTCCTATGGTCTGGATTTCCAAATTATTTAGTGATATACACTTGGACCTGTATTCCAAAGATAGCAAAGCATTATTTCAATTATTTGGCCTCATAAGATTCACAAAAATTAATTTTTGTTATAAGTAAAGTCTTTTCAGTAGCAAAGTTCTTCAAGAGCATAAAGAATTTGTGTGTGTGCTCAGTCATGTCCAACTCTCTATGACCCTATAAGTCATATCAGTCCCCTCTGTCTATGGAGTTTTTCAGGAAAGAATACTGGAGTGGGTTGCCATTTCCTACTCCAGGGGATCCTTCGAACCCTGGGATCAAACTCATATCTCTTGCATCTCCTGCATTGGCAGGTGAGTGCTTTACCACTGTACCGCCTTGGAAGCCTAAAGTGCTTTAACATTATTTCATTAATTTCAAGTGGACTCTTATAAATTATGATACAACGTAAAAGCAAATGGATCTGGACTGCTAAAGGGACATGTAATCCTACTAAAGTCACTTTGTTTTGGAACTGCTGCCCCATGTGCTGTGCTGTGCTTAGTCACTCAGTCATGTTCAACTCTTTGGAACCCCATAGATTGTAGCCCGCCAGGCTCCTCTGACCAAAGGGGATTCTCCAGACAGAAATGCTGGAGTGGGTTGCCATGCCCTCCTCCAGGGGATCTTCCCAACCCAGTGATCGAACCCTGGTCTCCCACATTGCAGGTGGATTCTTTACCATCTGAGCCAATGGGAAAGCCCCATACTGCCCATCCAAATCCAGATTCTTCAATGCAGCTAATTCGCATGTGTATCTTGCTCCTTCTGTGCATAAAAGCAAGTCACATTTTTAGTTTTCTCATTTGACCCCAAAGTCCTAGCTCACTCTTGTCTTGTCAACTTTGGGCCCTAATTCTGTACTCTGACAGTTGTCTCTGGTGCCTCCAGACCTATTGATCTTAGTATTTCACTTTCTAGGCCTTTATCCTTTGTTAATGGGGCATGTTAGGGGAAGAAATGAGTACTGTGTTTTGTGGCATAGACTTCAAAGTTACTCTGAGCATCTGACAACTTACCAGCTGAATGACCTCAGGAATGTTCCTTAACATTTCCAAGCCTTGGATTGCTGTCTGTAAAATGGGATTTAAAATGGTAATCAAGACAGAAATCCTCATCACCCTGATAACAAAACCAGAGAAAGACAACACAAAAAGAGAAAACTACAGGCCAATATCACTGATGAACATAGATACAAAAATCCTCAACAAAATTTTAGCTAACATAATTCAGCAACACATCAAAAAACTCACATACCACAATCAAGTTGTATTTATTCCAGCGATGCAAGGATTCTTCAATATACGCAAATCAATCAATGTGATACATCATATTAACAAATTGAAAGATAAAAACCATAGGATAATCTCAATAGATGTAAGAAAAGCCTTTGAAAAAATTTAGCACCCATTTATGATTAAAATTCTTTAAAAATGGGCATAGAAAGAACCTACCTCAACATAGTAAAGGCCATATATGATGAGCCTATAGCAAACATTATTCTCAATGGTGAAAAACTGAAAGCATTCCCCCTAAGATCAGGAATAAGACAAGGGTGTCAACTTTTGCCACTATTATTCAACATATTTCTGAAAGTCCTAGCTACAGCAATCAGAGAAGAAATGGAAATAAAAAGAATTCAGATTGGAAAAGAAGAAGTTAAGCTCTCACTGTTTGCAGATGACATGATACTGTACATAGAAAACCCTAAAGATAGTATCAGAAAATTATTAGAGCTAATCATTGAATTTAGCAAAGTTGTAGGGTACAAAATAAATACACAGAAATCACTTGCATTTCTATATACTAACAATGAAGAATCAGAAAGGGAAATTAAAGAATCAATCCCATTCACCATTGCACCAAAAAGAATAAACCTACCTAAGGAGACAAGAGACCTGTACACAGAAAATTATAAGACACTAATGAAAGAAATCAAAGATGACATAAACAGATGGAGAGATATTCCATGTTCCTGGGTAGGAAGAATCAATATTGTGAAAATGATTATACCACCAAATGCAATCAACAGATTTAATGCAATCCCTATCAAATCACCAATGGTATTTTTCACAGAACTAGAACAAAAAATTTCACAATTCATGTGGAAACACAAAAGACTCTGAATAGCCAACGCAGTCTTGAGAAAGAAGAATGGAGCTGGAGGAATCAACCTTCCTGACTTTAGATTATACTACAAAGTTACAGTCATCAAGATAGTATGGTACTGACACAAAAACAGAAATATAGATCAATGGAGCAAGACAGAAAGTCCAGAAATAAACCCATGCACCTATGGGTAACATTTTTGACAAAGGAGGTAAGAATATACAATGGGGCAAAGGTAGTCTCTTCAATAAATGCTGCTGGGAAAACTGGACAGCTACATGTAAAAGCATGAAATTAGAACACATCCTAACACCACACACAAAGATAAACTCAAAATGGATTAAAGACCTAACTGTAAGACCAGAAACTATAAAACTCTTAGAGGAAAACATAGGTAGAACACTCAGTGACATAAATCAAAGCACGATCCTCTATGAGCCACCTCCTAGAGTAATGGAAATAAAAACAAAAGTAAAAAATTGGGACCTCATTAAACTTACAAGCTTTTGTACAGCAAAGGAAACTATAAGCAATGTGAAAAGACAACCCTCAGAATGGGAGAAAATAATAGCAAATGAAACAACTGACAAAGGATTAATTTCCAAAATATACAAGCAGCTCATCAAATCAATACCAGAAAAACAAACAACCCAATCAAAAAGTAGGAAAAAGACATAAACAGACATTTCTCTAAATAAGACATACAGATGGTTAACAAACACATGAAAAGATGCTCAACATCACTCATTATTAGAGAAATGCAAATCAAAACTACAGTGAGATATCACCTCACACTGGTCAGAATGGCCCTCATCAAAAAGTCCACAAACAATAAATGCTGGACAGAGTGTGGAAAAAAGGGAACACTCTTGCACTGTTGGTGGGAATGTAAATTGATATAGCCACTATGGAGAACAGTATGGAGATTCCTTAAAAAACTAGAAATCAAACCACCAACAGATCCAGCAATCCCACTCCTAGGTGCAGAATTGAAAAAGACACATGTATCCCATTGTTCATTGCAGCACTATTTACAGTAGCTACAACATGGAAGCAGCCTAGATGTCCATCAACAGAAGAATGGATAAAGAAGTTCTGGTATATATACACAATGGAATATTACTCAGCCATAAAAGGAACACATTTGAGTCAGTTCTAATGAAATGGATGGACCTAGAGCCTATTATACAAAGTGAGTCAGAAAGAGAAGGATAAATACTGTATTCTAACACATATATATGGAATCTAGAGAAATCATACTGAAGAATTTATTTACAGGGTAACAACAGAGAAACAGACACAGAGAATAGACATATGGACATGGGGAGAGGAGAGGAGAGGGTGAGATGTATGGAAAGAGTAACATGGAAACTTACATTACCATATGTAAAATAGGTAGCTGACGGGAATTTGCTCTATGGTTCAGGAAACTCAAACAGGGGCTCTGTGTCAACCTAGAGGTGTGGGATAGGGTGGAAGATGGGAGGGAATTTCAAAAGGGAGGGGATATATGTATACCTATGGCTGATTCATTTTGAGGTTTGACAGAAAACAGCAATATTCTGTAAAGCAGTTATCCTTCAATAAAAAATAAATTAAAAAAAGACAGAAATCCTAAGGATTAAATGTTTGACATATTGTCTGACATATAGCAAGTGACAAATAAATGGTAGGTCTTAATATTAGCAATCTTTAGCTTAACCTGTTTTTAAAAACTCAATGACATTATTTCTTGAATATAAATATTTTAAACTCACAACTTCACCTCAGGAATCTCACATCATCTAGTTCCTTCCCCAGAGCAAGAGTTGGGTCAAACTTCATTCTCTGATACATTTCGATTAATTTAGGTAAGCATTATCTTTTCATCCATAAGCCTAGAAAATGAGGGGGGGGGGGTACTCTCTTTAGTGGTTCTGAACCTGTACTCTGAAGTGTCTCAGCCTCCACAGAAGTGACATGCTGTTGGTCATACTTCATGGGGAAAGGGCAAGACTACAAAACATCCATGCTGTTCACAACTGTAGCTGCCCTCTCCCAGTTGTTTGGCTTATGTATAGTAGACCATCTGAAATGCTATTCTGTGGCTGAAAGATTTGGTGGTACCCAAAATTGCAGGCAAAAGGAGAAGGGATGACAGAGGATGAGATGGTTAAATAGTACCACTGACTCACTGGAGACATGAATTTGAGCAAACTCTGGGAGATAGTGAAGGACAGGGAAGCCTGGTGTGCACAGTCCATGGAGTGACAGAGTCCGACAGTCCATGTCTGACTTAGTGACTGAACAACAACAGGATCTCGTTCAGCATTAACAGCCTGATTTCTAGTTCAGGGGTCCCCAACCTCAGGGATCTAATGCCTAATGATCTGAGGTGGAGCTGATGTAATAATAATAGAAATATAGTACACAATAAATATAATGCACTTGAATCATCTCCAAACCATCCCTCCCTTTGCCAGTTTCTGGAAAAATTGTCTTCCACGAAACTGGTCCCTGGTACCAAAAAGTTTGGAGACTACTATTCTGAACAATGACCAAATAGATTTCAACTAACCTATCAGAGGAAGCAAACATACTATAATAAAGATGCATATCTTATTATTTCCTTGGTAATTCAAGGGGCTGATTATGAGCACTGAAATTCTGAAATGTTGCGAGGAGAGGACTTTAGGCTACACCGGGCTCCTTCTTTCCTATAGTAACCAGCCTTGGCATGTGTGTGTCTTCAAATGTTTGTGTCAGTCAGATGTTTGTCTGCTTCCTTTTTGCCATCTTCCTTCTGTCTTTTAATTTGCTTCTTCCAGTGTGCTGTCAAATGAGACATTAAATAATGCAAATTGTTAGTTGTATGTGCAAACTGAGAGTAATGTCCTTCTATGAATGAGGACATCAAGATTTACCCTTAACAAAAAACTTGAATGAATTTTGCTAATTGACTGTATATTAGCTTTATTTAAGGGACTTATTTCTCTCAAAAGGGGGCAAGCTGACAAATATTTGGTTGGGACTGAGGGAGCCCTAATTTGTAGAATTTGTTGATTTCTGTGGTATAAATAATCCCACTGTAGCTGTCATTGCAGTGTGAACATATACTTTGTTGCACATGGAGTTGGGATGAGATGGGCACAAACTATCCCCACCCAACCACATGACGGTGTTGAAGGGACTGCCACCTAAGAGCTTTGTGTAAAGTAACCTATTACTCTGCTGGCATTAGCAGTCATTGGACTATTTAAAGTTGTTAGATGTGTGGGACCTCAGAAAGACCATAGCATTCTTATACAGAGATTTGCTTCTTTAAAAAAAAAAATGTATTTGTTTATGATTGTGCTGGATCTTTATTGCTGCACAGGGTTTTCTCTAGTTGTGGTGAGTTGGGGCTCTACTTTGCTGTACGTGTGGACTCAGTAGTGGTGGACCCTGGACTCTAGAGCAACAGGTCCATAACTGTGGCCCACAGGCTTAGCTGCATCTCTGCATGCAGGATCTTCCCAGACCAGGGACTGAACCTGTGTCGCTTGCATTGGCAGGTGGATTCTTTACCACTGAGCTACCAGGGAAACCTGAGATTTATTTCTTTTTAAATTTATTGATCGCTTATACTTACTAGACACTATACTACACACTTTATGTGAATTAGCGCATCCAAACATGTAATAATCCTCTGAAATGGGAACTGCGATTAGCCACATTTTGAAATTGGGGTTTAGAATGGTTGAGTAACTTACCCAATACCCCACAGCAAGTAAGAGATGGGTTAGAAATTGGGATCCAGATAGTCTGGCTTGAAGCTCCATGCTTAACTTTGAAACAACAGAGCACATCCAACTAATATCTTATTTTTCAACCAATAAACATGTGAGTACCTAGTTGATGATTATCCAGCCATTACTAAACATAGTTTCAACATGTAACTTACAATGATCTCATTAGTACAGATCCACGAAAAAGGCCATATATAAATATTATGATTTTGGCAAAGGAAAAGAAGAGAGATGTAAATGTTTAAAACTTTCTAAATTTTATGTTGATCCTTTCAACTGTCTCCTCTTTCTGTATTCCCTCTTCACTTTTTTATTGAATTTGCAGTCTCTATTACTATGCAAGTTACAAAGTATGCCCAGTCCAAGTCAATAGATGTCACCATGTAGAAATGGAAATAGAAACAAAAGAGCAAATTAAAGTTTGATCATTTTCATCCACGTTTATTCATTCCAAAGCACCATTATAAGAATATTGGTCTGTAGATGTTATGCTGGTGACCCTCACACAGCTGCATAATTTAAACAACCATGAATGCAGTGTCACATTATAGAGGGCTTCTAATTTAATTGAGTTTAAAGTAGGCCAAAGTCGGTCATTTATACTTCTCTGCAAAGCATATACTTACAATTAGTTCCCAGAAAATAAAAACAAAACATAACACTCAGAAGGATGAGCAGTCCCTTCTAAAGATGAAAATATTCCCCCCAATGATGTATTTCAATGTGAATCCACTGGAATGAAAAATTTATGGAACTAAATGTCATTTATATAATCAGAGGATAAGAATACATCTAAGCTGATAAAATCAATTCCTTTTACAGGTGGCTCAGCAAAATGGTTGGCTTTTACATGATGCAATTTTTCTCCCTTGCCATGATTCTCAATAACCTGCTTTCCGCAAGTATCAAGGAAGGAAACAAAAACTAGGTTAGTATGGATCTTTCCCACTTATACCACAACCATTTTTAAATATATGAGGGGTGTGTGTGTGTACTGGCTTCGCTTTTGCCAAAATTGTAGAACTCTAACCTCAGAAGCACACACCAGTTAGCAGGGTCAGAGAAAGTTCAGATGGTGAGGGACTACACCTTTTCCCTCTTATCCTGCCTCCTCCCAGCCCCAATTAAAAGCAGGTAACCCTATAATCTGCTCCCGGTAGTCTCAAGCTAATTAGACTTTGACAAGAATGCAGACAACGCTCAATTGCAGAAAATTAACGTACACATTTCCCTACATGTACTTGGGGGAAAGGGAGAAATAAAGCCACATGCACAATCTTTCCAAAAACTCAGCCAGAACTCATTCATAGCCGCATACTTCATGTCACATTAACTCACCCAGCCTGACGCCTAGGGCAACACCCTCCAGCTGACTGGCAAGGTTAGGCTTTAGCTTTTTAATAACCTTCTTAAACATATAGACCTTTATATCCAGGATCTACGAAGCACACAGATGATTATTGAGGATTAATGGATCATCCAAAGTGCCAGTTGGCACGTTTTGAGTAAAAAGTGTAACAAATGCAGCTGTTTACTAATAAATAAAGCCTCAGCTGTAAGAGAAATAAATTAGATGTGTTTAATTGGTAGGCTGCAAACCTCCCCTCTTTATTACAATGCCGCTTCTTGTTATTTTATGATGTCAGGGTAGATGGCAGACTGACAGAGTGTTTATGAATCACAGTTTGCAGATGGCACTCTTGGTTCTCAGCAGCTATGAGCACAAGTAGCATGAGGCCTCAATAGTGGTTTTTGCCAAAGACGACCCCCTGAGAATTAGCTGTCTCCATTTCTCTCATGCCCATCTCTTTCCTGGCAGAGTGCTACTTTCACAAACCCACCTTCAATAAACTGTGACTGCCTGGCAGGGAATTGAAGAGCCCAAGAATGCCCTCATCTCGAGACGATTTCTTTCTCATTGTGAAGGGTGCCTGGGCAATGGTCCTCAAAGCAGGCTTCCTGCAGTTTCTTCCAGGGAAGATGACTGAGGATCCTGCAGGACACAAAACCCTCCCCCTTCCCACTCACTGGGCTTTCCACGCCCACCCTCCCCCAGCTGACAGGAGTGATTTCCCATCTCTCCAGCACAGCATAAGGTCCTTGCACTTGGGATTCTGAGCTCCCCTAACTAATGACAGCTTTGTCATTTCACAGCTGGGGATGGAGAGAGGAGGGGTCATCCCAGCCCACGGAGCAGAGGCTTCACAACTTCTGTACTCCCTGCATTCTCCCTGGTCCAGAGACTTCGCAGCTTCTGTACTCCTTGCATTTTCCCTGGTCTCTAGTCACTTCTATGACTGGGGCACAGCACACAGGAGACAGGCAGTCATCATTGTCACCAGATTTGTACATTTTTCTCACCAGTTAAACTCATAATGGATTTTATCTAACGGTTTCTTTCATTAGCAAACTGGGAATAATCAAGCCCTTTTGGAGAGAATAGACTGTAGTCTGTGCACATACTGATTGTAGTGCTAAGATTAATGATAACAGTAATAATATCGGGAGCTACCATTTATTGAGATGGGCTAAAACCACTGCCGTAGAAGTACCTGATGATAGTTTAAAATGCATCAGCACTATTTCTGCTTTATCTTCTTGTTTCCTTTTCCTGCCTTGCAGTGTTCATTAATATGAGCCCTGGCCATGTGTCCACAAAGCCTTGTGAGAAATCCTGAGATCACTGCCATCTCCCTTCCTTTATTCCACTGTGTCTAGTTGGAGACCTGATGAAGGGGATCTCAGTTCTCCAGCTGTCTCATGAAGCTTGAACTAACATGGCTTCTGGAGGTCAAGTTGGATTAGGTAGAGAAAGCACACAAACAAAAATAAAATTTGTTCATTAGTTCAGTTCAGTCCCTCAGTCGTACCTGATTCTGTGATGCCATGAACCACAGCATGCCAGGCCTCCCTGTCCATCACCAACTCCTGGAGTCTATCCAGACTCTTGTCCATTGAGTCCATGATGCCATCCAACCATATCATCCTTTGTCATCCCCTTCTCCTCCTGCCCTCAATCTTTCCCAGCATCAAGGTCTTTTCAAGTGAGTCAGCTCTTCACATCAGGTGGCCAAAAATTGGAGTTTCAGCTTCAACAGCAGTCTTTCCAATGAATACTCAGGACTGATCTCCTTTAGGATGGACTTGTTGAATTTCCTTGCAGTCCAAGGGACTCTCAAGAGTCTTCTCCAACGCACTCAGCTTTCTTTATAGTCCAATTCTCAAATCCATACATGACTACTGGAAAAACCATAGCCTTGACTAGATGGACCTTTGTTGGCAAAGTAATGTCTCTGCTTTTGAATATGCTGTCTAAGTTGGTCATAACTTTCCTTCCAAGGAGTAAGCATCTTTTAATTTCATGGCTGCAACCACCATCTGTAGTGATGTTGGAGCCCAAAAAATAAAGTCAGCCACTGTTTCCACTGTTTCCCGATCTATTTGCCATGAAGAGCTGGGACCAGAAGCCATGATCTGTTTTGTGAATGTTGAGTTTTAAGCCAACATTTTCACTCTTCTCTTTCACTTTCATCAAGAGGCTCTTTAGTTCTTCTTCAGTTTCTGCCATAAGGGTGGTGTCATCTGTATGTCTGAGATTATTCATATTTCTCCCAGCAATCTTGATTCCAGCTTGTGCTTCTTCCAGCCCCGTGTTTCTCATGATGTACTCTGCAGATAAGTTAAATAAACAGGGTGACAATATACAGCCTTGACATACTCCTGTCCCGATTTGGAACCAGTCTGTTGTTCCATGTCCAGTTCTAATTGATTCTTCCTGACTTGCATACAGATTTCTCAAGAGACAGGTCAGGTGGTCTGGAATATCCATCTCTTTCAGAATTTTCCATAGTTTGTTGTGATCTATGAGTCAACGGCTTTGGCATAGTCAATAAAACAGAAGTAGATATTTTTCTGGAACTCTCTTGCTTTTTCAATCATACAGGGGATGTTGGCAATTTGATCTCTGGACCCTCTGCCTTTTCTAAAACCAGCTTGAACATCTGGAAGTTCACAGTTCACATATTGCTAAAGCCTGGCTTGCAGAATTTTGAGCATTACTTTACTAATGTGTGAGATAAGTGCAATTGTGCAGTAGTTGAGCATTCTTTGGCATTGCCTGTCTTTGGGATTGGAATGAAAACAGACCTTTTTCCAGTCCTGTGGCCACTGCTGAGTTTTCCAAATTTGTGGGCATATTGAGTGCAGTGTTTTCACAGCATCATCTTTCAGGACTTGAAATAGCTTAACTGGAATTCCATCACCTCCATGAGCTTTGTTCATAATAATGCTTCCTCAGGCCCACTTGACTTCACATTCCAGGATGTCTGGCTCTTGGTGAGTGATCACACCATCGCATCGTGATTATCTGGGTCATGAAGATCTTTTTTGTAGAGTTCTTCTGTGTATTCTTGCCACCTCTTCTTAACATCTTCTGCTTCTATTATGTCCATACAATTTCTGTCCTTTATTGTGCCCATCTTTGCATGATATGTTCCCTTGGTATCTCTAATTTTCTTGATGAGATCTCTAGTCTTTCTCATTCTATTGTTTTCCTCTGTTTCTTTGTATTGATTACTGAGAAAGGCTTTCTTATCTCTCCTTGCTATTCTTCGGAAGTCTGCATTCAAGTGGGTATATCTTACCTTTTCTCCTTTGCCTTTAATTTCTCTCCATTTCTCAGCTATTTGTAAGGCCTCCTCAGACAACCATTTTGCCTTTTTGTATTTCTTTTTCTTGTGGATGGTCTTGATCACTGCCTCCTATACAATGTCATGAACCTCTGTCCATAGTTCTTCAGGCACTCTGTCTATCGGATCTAATCCATTGAATCTGTTTGTCACTTCCACTGTATAATTGTAAGGGATTTGATTTAGGTCAAATCTGAATGGTCTAGTGATTTTCCCTACTTTCTTCAATTTCAGTCTGAATTTGGCAATAAGGAGTTCACGATTTGAGCCGCAGTCAGCTCCCAGTCTTGTTTTTGCTGATTGTATAGAGCTTCTCCATCTTTGGCTGCAAAGAATATAATCAATCTGATTTCAGTGTTGACCATCTGGTTATGTCCATGTGTAGAGTCTTCTCTTGTGTTGTTGGAAGAGGGTGTTTGCTATGACCAGTGCATTCTCTTGGCAAAATTCTATTAGCCTTTGCCCTGCTTCATTCTGTACTCCAAGGCCAAATTTGCCTGTTACTCCAGGTATTTCTTGACTTCCTACTTTTGCATTTCAGTCCCCTATGATGAAAAAGGCATCTTTTTTGGGTGTTAGTTCTAGAAGGACTTGTAGGTCTTCATAGAACTGTTCAGTTTCTTCAGCATTACTGGTCGGGGCATAGACTTGGATTACTGTGATATTGAATGGTTTGCCTTGGAAATGATCAGAGATAATTCTTTTTTGAGACTGCTCCCAAGTACTGCATTTTGGATTCTTTTGTTAACTATGATGGCTACTCCATTTCTTCTAAGGGATTCTTTCAGTTTCTTCAGCATTACTGGTCGGGGCATAGACTTGGATTACTGTGATATTGAATGGTTTGCCTTGGAAATGATCAGAGATAATTCTTTTTTGAGACTGCTCCCAAGTACTGCATTTTGGATTCTTTTGTTAACTATGATGGCTACTCCATTTCTTCTAAGGGATTCTTGCCCACAGTAGTAGATATAATGGTCATCTGAGTTAAGTTCACCCATTCCAGTCCATTTTAGTTCTCTGATTCCTAAAATGTAGATGTTCACTCTTGCCATCTCCTGTTGACCACTTCAAATTTGGCTTGATTCATAGACCTAACATTCCAAGTTCTTACGCAATATTGCTCTTTACAGCATCGGATCTTGATTTTATCCCAGTCACATCCACAACTGGGTGTTGTTTTTGCTTTGGCTCCATCTCTTCTTTCTTTCTGGATTCATTTCTCCACTGATCTCCAGTAGCATATTTGGCACCTACCGACTTAGGGAGTTCATCATTCAGTGTCATATCTTTTTGCCTTTTAGTAGTGTTTATGGGGTTTTTAAGGCAAGAATACTGAAGTGGTTTGCCATTCCCTTCTCCAGTGGATCATATTTTGTCAGAACTCTCCACCATGAACTGTCCATCTTTGTGATCCTTCACAGCATGGCTTAGTTTCATTGAGTTAGACAAGGTTGCAGTCCATGTAATCCGATTGGTTAGTTTTCTGTGATTGTGGTTTCAGGGTCTGTCTGCCCATTGATGCCCACTCTCAGCGTCTACCATCTTACTGGGGTTTCTCTTACCTTGGAAGTGGAGTATCTCTTTACACTGCTCTAGCAAAGCACAGCCACTGCTCCTCACCTTGGACGTGGGTTATCTCCTCTCCTCTGCTTGCCACTCCAGCTCCATGCAGCCACCACTCACCACTATATGTAATTAAAAATATATTACCACTTGTCCCAGGAATTCTAAAACTAGTTTCTAAAGATAAAAACATTTTGCTCACAAAACACCTGTACACAAATGTTCATAGTAGTTTTGCTCATAATAGCTCCAAACTTAAAGCACTCTAAATATCTTCATCAGATAATTGGGAGAAAAATGTTTTCTATTTATACATTAGAATATTGCTCAGCAATTAAAAGAAACAGACTACTAATTCATGCAGAAGCATGAATGATTCCCACCAAATTTATGCTGGACTGAAGAATCCAGGGTAGATACAGTGTGATTTCATTTATATGAAGTTCTAAAATGAGCAAAGCTAATTTGTAGTGACAGAAAACAGATATGTGATTATCTTCATGTAGGGGAATTGAGTACAAACTATCTTGAAAATACTCCTTGGGAAAATATTAATGTTTTGGATCTTGGAGAACAAGTAGTTACATGAGATTTTTCATTTGTCTATCTCATCAACCTGTACACTTAAAATGTTATAATTTATTATTTTAGAATTAAATATCAATAAGGGGTGGCATCACGGACTCAATGAACGTGAGTCTGAGTGAACTCCGGGAAATGGTGATGGACATGGAGGCCTGGCGTGCTGCGATTCATGGGACATGAATCGGACACAACTGAGCGACTGAACTGAACTGACTAAAGGGCTTCCCTTGTGGCCCAGCTGGTAAAGAATAGCAACAGTTAGAACTGGACATGGAACAACAGACTGGTTCCAAATCAGGAAAGGAGTACGTCAAGGCTGCATATTGTCACCCTGCTTATTTAGCTTATATGCAGAGTACATCATGAGAAACACTGAGCAGGAAGAAGCACAAGCTGAAATCAAGATTCCCTGAAGAAATATCAATAACTTCAGATATGCAAATGACACCACCCTTATGGCAGAAACTGAAGACGAACCAAAGAGCCTCTTGATGAAAGTGAAAGAGAAGAGTAAAAAAGTTGGCTTAAAGCTCAACTTTCAGAAAACAAAGATCATGGCATCTGGTCCCATCACTTCATGGGAAATAGATGGGGAGACAGTGAAAACAGTGTTAGACTTTATCTTTTTGGGCTCCAAAATCACTGCAGATGGTGGTTGCAGCCATGAAATTAAAAGATGCTTGCTCCTTGGAAGGAAAGTTATGACCAACCTAGACAGCATATTAAAAAGCAGAGACATTACTTTGCCAACAAAGGTCCATCTAGTCAAGGCTATAGTTTTTCAGTAGTCATGTATGGATTCGAGAACTGGACTATAAAGAAAGCTGAGTGCTGAAGAATTGCTGCTTTTGAAGTGTGGTGTTGGAGAAGACTCTTGAGTCTCTTGGACTGTAAGAGATCCAACCAGTTCATCTTAAAGGAGATCAGTCTTGAATACTCATTGGAAGGACTGATGTTGAAGCTGAAACTCCAATACTTTGGCCACCTGATGTGAAGAACTGGCTCATTGGAAAAGACCCTGATGGTAAGAAAAATTGAAGGCAGGAGGAGAAGGGGACGACAGAGGATGATATGGTTAGATGGCCTCACCGACTAAATGGATATGAGTTTGAGTAAACTCCAGGAGTTGGTAACAAACAGGGAGGCCCCTGGCATGCTGCAGACCATAGGGTTGCAAAGAGTCACACACAACTGAACTGAACTGATGTCTCAATGAAACTGATTTGAAATTAAAATTAAAAATTACCAACCTGAAAGACAAGAAGTCTTGAAATAAACTTACTTCTAAAACAGACACTAAACATAAAAAATTTTATTACATCTAAAAAATTTAATGATTAAATATTTCCTATATTACATTAAATTTTAAGATCAGATAAAAAGTTATACTTACCAACTTATTTTATAAACCTAGTAAAATTCTGATACAAAAATGAATAAAACTTGATAAAAGGAAGAAAATTAGATCACTTTTCATGAACATTCTGAGCCATCTAAAAGAATATCAAATCAAGCAGTTTAATGACAGTAACAATAACACCAACAAATAGGGTTTATCATCAAAATGTAAGTATTGTTCCCAGCCTAAAAATATTTTAAAATGTAATTTACTCCTTTAAACAATTTTAAAAAAATAACCAAATCATCATCTTAAAGGACAATTATTAGAAGTAATAAAAGAGTACAGTAAGTTAGTTTGACATGTGATTGATAAACAGAAGTCACAAATTTCCTATCAGTAATGCATTTTTTAAAGTTTAGTAAAAAGATACATTACGTTAAAAGTTGAAAAGCTAAATATTACCTTGAATACTTAGGAATTAACCTAACAAAAAATATGTGAGACTCATATGAAAAAAATTATAAAATTTTCATAGGCGCTCTGCAAGCAGAACTGAATAAATGGAGAGGTACTTACTCAATTTTGTAAAGCTATCAATTATAACTAAATTAATATCTGAGTTAAAAGTTTACCTTGGGGAATTATTGCACAAAATAGCATAAAAATTTTTTGAAAAGAAGGCATATAATTAAAATTTTCTACCAGACTGAAACAACACACACACATACACACTTAGGCAAATTGGATTAGTTGCCTAATTAACACTGAATATTTTCTTAATTTTACTAAGGTTAGCCTCTGCCTTACTCAAGGCAATGGGTTCATATAATAAAACACATTTACTAAACTCTCTTGCAGTTAGGAGTGGCCAGGTATCAATTACTGTATATATTAATCTCATTAGACAGGGATTTTGGGAAAGCTCCTTAAAAGAAGGATCCATATATGCCTTCTTCTCTTTTCTTTGTCTGGAATACAAATGTGATTTTGAGAGTGAAGCAACAATCTTGCAACCATGAAGTGATGAAACATGAGGATGAAAACTACACTCAGGATGGTCATGCAAAACATGAGAAGGCTCTGTTCTTGATATGAACAAGGGCTGTATCAGTCTTGAACTCTCAAACTTTTGGCCTCTTTGGTTTTGAGCACAATAAATTTCTCATTTCATTAAGCTACTGTAGAAAGTTTTCTGTTAACCTGTGACATAAAGAAGAATGCAATCTCTAAGTGTAAAATGCTTCAAAGCTACAATAATTAAAATATTGTGAATTATGATATTAATGTTAGAACAAATATGTGACAGTTCATAATTTACACTTATAAATATAAATAATATAGTATATATGCTAGAATATATATATTATTCTTGGTTACATGTTTTATATATATATATATATATATAGTCTTGGGTGAAATACTCATTGAAAATCTGTACCATGTGTGGGGCAGCTCATTAAGCGCAGCCAACAGATGAAAAAATATTTCACCAGGACAAATCTGACCATCTTTGGAAGCATTCCCCATATTCTGAGAGCCTCCCCCAACCCCCCTTGTCTGAGCAGCAGCACAGTGATCTCCCTTTTTGGACCATAGTTGCTCTTTGTATACTCTTCCCTTCACATTGTAGAGAGTCCCCAGCTCATTTCCCTCTATTACCTAATTTGCTCATCCTTGTTTTTCATCACTATCTGCCCATGAAACTTTTGTCCTGCCTCACCTCAAGCTGGTGTCAAACGATTCCTAACATTGGCCCTTTCACAATTGGTAAATTCTTGCTGATTGACTCCTTAACTCAAAAGTCAATTTTCCTGATAATGTTCAGGATTCCATCCTTTGCATTCCTTCCTGCCACCCATTTATGTTGATTGATTAGGTCAGAAAGCCCAAGTTTTCATTTAGTTCTTCTTAACACCCTTGTCATTTAAGTCCATTAGTATTTGAATAGTGGATTTTAAAATATTATATTAAGTTTTATTGCTTTTTGACAAAGGCAGTTCAAGAATAATTTCTGAATATCTTATAGAAACCATAAAATGTCAGAGTTACAAGGGCCCTTAGAGATCATTGGCTATTGCCTCTTAATTTACAGATGGAGTAACTGCAGCTCAGAGAAGGGAATGATTTGCCCATTGATGAACATCTCATTAGTGAAGGTGCTGAAGATAAAACCTTAGAACTTTCTTGATTTTCATATTAATTTCTAGTTGTTTGCATTCTTCCCTGCTAAGGGCCACCCTACTTCCTTTTTTTCGCTATTACCATTTAGGAATTACTCTTTTTCACTATCAGGAAGAGATAGGCTCATAGATAATAATCCCAGTTTCTTTTTCCATCCTCTCACTTGCTTTTTCCAGTACACAAGAATGATTTATCTAATTGGAGAAATGGCAAAAACCTGACAACTCTGCTAAGTAGGAGCTGAGTCTTTGAAATGGCATTTCAGCAGTGTTGGCACACCTCTTTCTCATTCTTTTGAACTACCTGGTTATACACCTAGTGAGCTGCCATGCTTCTGCTCACCATAATATCAAAGGATTGAAAAGAGACTGGGCTCTGTTTCACCACTGCCAGCTAAAATACGTTGTAGTCAGCTTCCTGTGGGTCCTGACTTGTGTCTTTAGAATGGAGATAGGAGACCTTATCATAATTCTTCCATTTAAGTTTTTTTTTTTTTTTTTAGTTCAGTATATTTGTATGTTTTTTTTTTTTTAAATTTTATTTTTACTTATTTTTACTTTACAATGCCGTATTGGTTTTGCCATACATTGACATGAATCCACCATGGGTGTATATTAGCTCCCAATCCTGAATCCCCCTCCCACCTCCCACCCCATATCATCTCTCTGGATCATCCCCGTGCACCAGCCCCAAGCATCCTGTATCCTGTATCGAACATAGGCTTGTGCTTTGTTCTTACATGATAGTATACACGTTTCAATGCCATTCTCCCAAATCATCCCACCCTCTCCCTCTCCCACAGAGTATACACAACCTTTCTATACATCTGTGTCTCTTTTGCTGTCTCACATACAGGGTCATCATTGCCATCTTTCTAAATTCCATATATACAGAGTGAAGTAAGCCAGAAAGAAAAACACCAATACAGTATACTGACACATTTAAGTTTATTAGTAATAAAACTAAGTGTACTCCAATCCTTATTTTATTCTTAGTATCTGCTCATGAAAGACTAAAGCCTTGACGAGGAGAAGTGATGCATTAAGCTTTCTCTAATAGCTTCTATTTGTTTCTTTGTTTTGAGCACCTAGGCATCAGGTTATACATGGATTTTAGGGCTGGCTGTCAAAGAGGGGAAGTGTTTTGAGCACTACAATAGCTGAGTTATCTGGTTAATTACAATAGCAGTCTAAAATGAAAATTTAGATATATTAATCTACTTAAAGTAATTCTACAGATTTCCATGCCAGAGTGTTTTACAAATGGATTTGAATGCTCTGGGGCTGTATGATATTGTACCGAGAGATAAGAATGCTGTTAGAATATCTATTTCTGTTTATTTTTATAAGCTTTCTAGTTTCCTTTTGCATTTTTTATTTATTTAAAAGATTTTCTTTCTTTTAACTTTTATTTATTTATTTGTTTGTTTTTTGGCTGTGCTTAGTCTTTGTTGCTGGAGAAGGCAGTGGCACCCCACTCCAGTACTCTTGCCTGGAAAATCCCATGCAGTCCACGGGGTCGCTAAGAGTCAGACACGACTGAGCGACTTCACTTTCACTTTTCACTTTCATGCATTGGAGAAGGCAATGGCACCCCACTCCAGTACTCTTGCCTGGAAAATCCTATGGATGGAGGAGCCTGGTAGGCTGCAGTCCATGGGGTTGC
>SJYT01029241.1:694011-778899 GCA_006410635.1 Cephalophus harveyi | reverse complement strand
TTCACGGGAAAAGACTCTGATGCTGGGAGGGATTGGAGGCAGGAGGAGAAGGGGACGACAGAGAATGAGATGGTTGGATGGCATCACTGACTCGATGGATGTGAGTTTGAGTGAACTCCGGGAGTTGGTGATGGACTGGGAGTCCTGGTGTGCTGTGATTCATGGAGTCGCAAAGAGTTGGATACGACTGAGCCACTGAACTGAACTGACCTGAGGGAGTCAATAATGCTCAATGTGGAAAAGATAGTCTCTTTAATAAATGGTGCTGGGAAAACTGGATAGCCACAAATAGAAAAATGATATTAGACCCCTATCTTATACCACTCACAAAAGTCAGCTCAAAATAGATAAAATATTTAACCATAACACTTGTCACCATAATTCTATTAAAAAATAAGCTCCTTCATGCTGGTCTTGGCAATGACTTCTTTCTTTCTTTCTTCTTTTACAACAAGCAACAAAGATTTATTGTATAACACTGGGAACTATAGTCAAAATCTTGTAATAACCTATAATGAAAAATAATTGAAAAATTAATATATTGTATATGTATAACTCAATCACACAAAAAATGATTCAACTTTTTGAAATTTAGTTATGTCTATATTTCTGCCAGTTTTTCTAAACATCTTTTTGCTTGCATTTCTTCTGTTTTTTTTATGTATCTTTCTTTTTTATTGATTTACTTTATTATTTTTTAATTTATTTATTTTAATTGCAGGCTAATTACTTTACAATATTGTAGTGATTTTTGCCAGACCTTGACATGAATCAGCCATGGGTGCACATGTGTTCCCCATCCTGATCCTCCCTGCCACCTCCTTCCCCATTCCATCCCTCAGGGTCATCCCAGTGCACCAGCCCTGAGCACCCTGTCTCATGCGTCGAACCTGGACTGGTGATCTGTCTCACATATGATAATATACATGTTTCAGTGCTATTCTCTCAAATCATCCCACCCTCGCCTTCTCCCACAGAGTCCAAAAGTCTGTTCTTTACATCTGTTATTCCATCCCTCAGGGTCATCCCAGTGCACCAGCCCTGAGCACCCTGTCTCATGCGTCGAACCTGGACTGGTGATCTGTCTCACATATGATAATATACATGTTTCAGTGCTATTCTCTCAAATCATCCCACCCTCGCCTTCTCCCACAGAGTCCAAAAGTCTGTTCTTTACATCTGTGTCTCTTTTGCTGTCTTGCATATAGGGTCATCATTACCATCTTTCTAAATTCCATATATATATGTTAATATACTCTATGGTGTTTTCTTTCTGACTTACTTCACTCTGTGTAATAGGCTCCAGTTTGATTCACCTCGTTATAATTGATTCAAATGAATTATTTTTAATAGCTGAGTAATATTCCATTGTGTATATACACCACAGCTTTCTTATTCATTCATCTGCTGATGGACATCTAGGTTGCTTCCACACCCTAGCTATTGTAAACAGTGCTGTGATGAACACTGGGGTACACGTGTCTCTTTCAATTCTGGTTTCCTCTGTGTGTATGCCCAGCAGTGGGATTGCTGGGTCATAAAAGCAGTTCTATTTCCAGTTTTTTAAGGAATCTCCACACTGTTCTCCATAGTGGCTGTACTAGTTTGCATTCCCACCAACAGTGTAAGAGGGTTCCCTTTTCTCCACACCCTCTCTAGCACTTATTGCTTGTAGACTTTTTGATAGCAGCCATTCTGACTGGTGTGAGATGGTACCTCATTGTGGTTTTGAATTGCATTTTTCTGATCATGAGCATCTTTTTATGTGTTTGTTAGCCATCTGTATGTCTTCTTTGGAAAAATGTCTGTTTAGTTCTTTGGCCCATTTTTTGATTGGGTCACTTATTTTTCTGGAATTGAGCTGCAGGAGCTGCTTGTATATTTTTCAGGTTAATTCTTTGTCAGTTGCTTCATTTGCTATTATTTTCTCCCATTCTGAAGGCTGTCTTTTCACTTTGGTTATAGTTTCCTTTGTTGTGCAACAGCTTTTAAGTTTAATTAGGTCCCATTTGTTTATTTATGCTTTTATTTCCATTAAACTGGTACTTGGGTCATAGAGGATCATGCTGTGATTTATGTCAGAGAGTGTTTTGCCTATGTTCTCCTCTAGAAATTTTATAGTTTCTGGTCTTACATTTAGATCTTTAATCCATTTTGAGTTTATTTATGTGTATGGTGTTATAAAGTGTTCTAATTTCATTCTTTTACAAGTGGTTGACCAGTTTTCCCAGCACCACTTGTTAAAGAGATTGTCTTTTCTCCATTGTATACTCTTGCCTCCTTTGTCAAAGAGAAGGTATCGATTGTGTCATGGATTTATCTCTGGGCTTTCTATTTTGTTCCATTGATCTATTTTTCTGTCTTTGTTTGGCAATGATTTCTTACAAATTTGACACCAAAGGCACTAGTTACAAAAGCAAAAAAAAAAAAAGCAAGTGGGACTTCATCAAACTAAAAAGTCTCTGCACAGCAAAGGAATCATCAGTAAAATGAAAGACAATCTATGGAACAGGAGAAAATATTTTCCAGTCACATGTCAGATAAGAGGTTAATATCCAAAATAAATAAATAAATCATATAACTCAGTAGCAACAGCAGCAAATAGGGGAAAAACCCTAGTGTAAGAAATAGGCACAGAAACTAAATAGACATTATTTTTTCCCCAAAGAAGATATCTAAATGATCAACAGGTACATGAAAAGATGTTAGACATCATTAATCATGATGGAAAACCACAATGAGTTATCACCCTATACTTGTTACAATGGCTGTCATCAAAAAGAAGAGACAATAATTGTTGATGAGAATGTTAGAAAAAAAGATCCTTTGAAAATGCACTGCTGGGATGCATGTAAATTGGTGTAGCCACTATGAAAAATAGTATGGAGGTTCCTCAAAAACTTAAAATAGTATTACCATATGATGAATCAATTCCCATTCTAGGTATGCATCCAAAGGAAATAAAATTGGATTATCAAAGAGAGAACTGTATCCACATATTCACTACAGCATTATTCATAATAGTCAACCTAAGTGTCCATCAATGAATGAATGGATAAAGAAGATATGGATACACTTATATAATGATGTATTATTTAACCAGGAGAAAGAAGAACATTCTGCCATTTGTGTGGATGGAACCTGAGGGCCTTATGTTGAGTGGGATAAGTCAGGGAACGACACATATTATATGATAAGACTTAGTTGTGGGATCTAAAAAAGCCAAATGTATAGGAAGACAGAGTAGAATGTTGGTTAAGGTAGGTAAATTGAGAAGATTTTGGTCAAAGGGGTCAAACTTGCAACACAAAGATGAATAAAGTCTGAAGATCTAATACACAGCAAAGAGTTAACAACATTGTTTTATATACTTGAATTAAAGTGAGAGCAAATATTAATGTTTTCATTACAAAAAGGAAATGATAACTATGTGACATGATATAAGTGAATCTATATGTGACATAGAGAAGATGAATTGAGGATATCTATAGATGAATAGTGGGAAAAAGGCACTTATCTTGGATGAATATTCATTAACCTATCAATAAAGCCTTCTGCTAACAACTTCACATATCATACTATGGCAAATTAAAGACAATAAAGCTGAGAAAGTCACCCCAAGTGAAGACACTTCAAAGGAAACTCATTTGGAAATTTTAGGAGAAATTATCATATTTATCTGTTATTTTTTTGGACAAGATCATGAAAACTTTTCTTGTCTAATGTCATCTGTGGTGGTCTCTTTATTTTGAAACATTATCCAGCATTTACAAAAATGATTATATTCCCTTTCTCCAAAGGACCCTTATTATTCACTCTGAGAAAATGTTGGCAAACAGCACTTTAATGAAATCATAGAGCTCTGCTTCTTATTTCTTGGCCTTAAGTACACTTTGAAAAGACTTGCCTTCTAAGTAGAGATTATTAGGTAATTAATCCTATTTAAAAAATTCTCACTCAAATTACATTTACTTGCTTAATTACTTTTAAAGATTCTTCACTGCCTACAGAATATGACTCATATTACTCAAAATTATGTAACATTATTTTTTAAAAGATAGCAAAAGCTACTTTATAGTTCCTATACTGTTTCTGTTTTCAGCACAACTATCATATAACATAATCATTCTGGACCATCAAGTTCCCTAAATACATTCATATTCTGTCATATGACATTGATCATGTGATTATTATTTCTGAAAATTTACTTTTCCTCTTCTCCATCTGAAAATACTGTATTTAGTGATCCTGGAAAGACTTCTTCAAAGTCTTCAATAAAGTCTTTCCTAAACCATCATTTCTTACATTTCCCATTATAGAATTATTAGTATTAAAAAAGATGTGTATAAGAGACAGGTGTGTCTGCCCTTTCAAAAGTATAGAGATGTATTTTAAATAGTCTAACATGTAAGTCACATTTTAAACATTTTATGGATATAAAAAACTTTTTAAATGCATATTTTAACAAGGTTAATGTCAAATCATAAACTATAAAATGAGCTTTAGTCTGCTTTTCACATGTTCTACTTTATAACCTAGTTAATTTCCACTATTCAATTTAACTGCTTCAATTGTCTGACTAGTGAAATCTTCCCAACTACCCAAATGCAAGATTTATAAAAACAGAGGTCTTAGATATTTTAAAATACTGCAATAACATCTATTTATTGATGAAATTTAAGCTTACATTAATAGCTCTTTTTAGATTGTTTAATTAAAATTTACTTGGAATAACAAGTATATTATCCAGTGGACAAATTGCCTTAAAGATTAGAAAGACATAAAATCTAATTGTCAGGAGACCGCTTTTTAATATATTGTTTTGAAATAATTCATCGTCTTTATTTATTTGTAAATTTTATTAGGCTTAGGAAAGTATTGCCCATCTTCCCAATTAACTATGTGACAATTTCAGATAGCTGAGCTCTCATAGAAACCAGAGAAAGCCACAATCTTACCACCCCACACTCCCACCAAGCACAGAGTTTTGGTCATTATTGGTGATACATTCTGGTCTCTATTCACTATAATAGGAATGGTAATCCTAAATTGCTCATAAAGCTCATATCTTAGCTTTATATTATGTAATTATGTGTCTTCTTTCATGAAAGAAACCTGAAAACCCTCTTTAGACATGTAAATCACTTGGTGTCTAAAATTAAAAATTATTTTATTTTTTATATATCTATCTGATTGTATATAGTTTATAATTTCCAACATCACAATAACTAATAACTGCATTATGGTTGATTTAGTGTAACAAATCTCGAGAAAATATGATAATAATACTGTGAGCCCTTAATGAACTGGTAGAGAAAAGAATAGTGAAATACACATAATTTTTCTAGGAACTTTGACAATCAATGGGGAGGGGGAATTATAGTATAGTAGTTACACAATAAAGGTAACAGATTAAATTTTACATATATATGTATGTCTTCAAATTTATATATTATATATATATGTCTTCAAATACTCATAGATGTAGTTTAGCAATGAAACTGAAAGTTGCTCAGTCATATCTCATACCCTCTTGCCTTAAGTGTATATAGTTCCGACTCTTTGCGACCCTGTGGACTGTAGACCACCAGGATCCTCCATCCATGGAATTCTCCAGGCAAGAGTACTGGAGTGGGCTGCCATTTCCATCTCCAGAGGATCTTCCTGACCCAGGGATTGAACCCAGGTCTCCCATATTAGAGGCAGATGCTTTAACCTCTGAGCCACCAGGGAAGCCAGGTTGCCAGTGTATATAGTAAGCTTGCTATATCATGACTTCCTTCTTGTCCAAACTCTACTTATGGGCAATTCTCATTCTTGATGATTTTATTTTTGGAACAATTTATAATGGTCATAAGATTATTCATTTATTTCACGTTTATATTTTCAATATTGAGCCACTACAGGGCTTCCCTGGTACCTCAGCTGGTAAAGAATCCGCCTGCAATGCAGGAGACCTGGGTTGGATCCCTGTGTTGGGAATATCCCCTGGAGAAGGGAATGGCTACCCATTCCAGTACTCTGGCCTGGAGAATTTGTGTACATGATAAAAGTTATGTACATGATACACTTAGGGCAAGAGTACAAGCAGGACAACTAGTTTTAAGGTGAACAAAGGGTTATTGCACATGTTTTTTATTATATTGAGGTATATTCATTCTATGCTCAATTTTTTGAGGGTCTTTACTTTGCCAAAGCATTTTCTACTCCTATTGAGATGATCTTATGATTTTTTATCTTTCATTCTATCACTGTGGTGAAGTGAAGTGAAAGTCGCTCAGTCGTGTCCAACTTTTTGAGACCCCATGGAATTCTCCAGGCCAGAATCTACTGGAATGGGTAGCCTTTCCCTTGTCCATAGGATCTTCCCAATCCAGGGATCGAGCCCAGTTCTCCTGCATTGCAGCCAGATTCTTTACCAGCTGAGCCACAAGAGAAGCCCATTACTGTGGTGGGTTATATTTACTGATTTGTTATTTTGAATCATCCTTGCATTCCAGGGATAAATCACTGGATTATTTTGTATGATCCATGTCATACATAACACACTAAAGTATAAAAGATGTATAAGAATTGGGAAGCCATTATTTGGAGGTTTTTCTAGGTTGCCATGACAACACATGTTATTCAGAGCTTTCCTTTTTTTTTTTTACAAAAGCCTATGTTTTATTAAATGTTTATCCTAAGTTTTTTATCTTGTTTTTTAATATATTCATAATTCATAATGTGTCATCTCTATAGTAATACAGGCACCTTTTTTTCTTCTTTTCAATCTCTTAAAGTTTCCCAGAGTACTATGCAAACAACCACATAGTCAAAGATACTGTTTTCCCAGTTGTCATGTAATGATAGGAGAGTTGGACCATGAAGAAGGGTAAGTGCTGAAGAACTGATGCTTTCAAACTGTGGTGCTGGAGAAAACTCTTGAGAGTCCCTTGGACTTCTAGGAGATCAGACCAGTCAATCCTAAAGGAAATCAATCCTGAATATTCATTGGAAGGACTGATGCTTAGATGCTGAAGCAAAAGCTCTAATAATTTGGACACCTGATGCAAAGAGCTGACTCATTAGAAAAGACCTTAATGCTGGGAAAGGTTGAGGACAAGAGGAGAAGGAGGCAACAGAGTATAAGATGAATGGATGGCATCACCGATTCAATGGACATGAGTTTGAGCAAATTCTGGGAGATAGTGAAGTACAAGGAAGCCTGGCGTGCTGCAATCTATGAGGTGGCAAAGAGTCAAAAACGACTTAGTGATGGAACTACAATTACATGCAAAAATGCATGTAATTGTTGCTTAGTATAAATGTTGTTATTTAGTTCAATATCTGGCAATAGGACCTAGTTTTCTACTAATCTCAAATTTTCTTATATTTTTCTCCATTATAGTAATGTTTACATTAAGAATAATTCATACTAAACATCAAACATAGTCTTAAAGTGGTTTTAGAAATCTGCCAAAGTTAATGTGATTTGAACACATCTAAAGATTTTATCTTTATATACAAATTTTATACTAATATTTTGAGCTATGTAGGAAAATTATACTGTGTCATTAGAGAGTTCTTATAAATCAATGATTTATTTTAGTGATTTATATTTACTAATATTTTATGCTATCTATGAACAGAAATTAGCTTGACTAAGCTGAATATCCTGAAAGAAAAAGTTTCCTTTAGTCCTTTACCATATCAGCATATGACAATTAGTGACACTGGTTTACATTTCAAAAAATGAAAGTTTTGTTAAATATTTATGTGCATTTGGGTCTAGACAATAAAATTTTGCAAAAGAATTTTGCTTTCAACTGTAAAAGAATGTCTGAGATAGTTCAGTTAGAGTAACGGCTTATACCAAGCAAATTTCCAATATTCCAGGGATGCACTCATTGAAAGTTACTTTTATTTTGACAAATTGTGACTTATTACAAGCACACCTCCATGATATTAAATGCCTTAGACTATGCAGTTTCTTCATCTCTCTGAGCCTTCACAAAATTGGAGAGATTTAAGGCCTTGTTCTGGATTAAACTTTGGTTTAAGGGAATGTTGTAGCTGGTTCTATCCAGATCACTAAAACTTTTATCTATATTAGCAATTATGTTCTTTCCCTATCTTAGCATTCTTGTGCTCACTGGAGTAGCACTTATCCTTTCCTTCAAGGACTTTTCTTTGCGTTGACAGCTTGTATAGGTGTTTGGTGCAAGAGGCTTAGCTTTTAACCTATCTTGGTTTTTGATATGCCTTCCTCATTTCTAGCTCTGTGTGTGTGTGTGTGTTGCTGACTTCCTACAATGTGTTTACTTGAAATATGGATAGTATATGTGCCAAACCCAACAGAAAGAATTATCCACAGTCTTGTAGCACGGTTTATCTAACCAATTAGTTCTTTTTTTTTTTAAAGACCACATGTTCTTTTTAGAGATTTAAAGGTGACCTTGGGAACTGGCTGGGAATTTATCCATAAAAGAAGGTTTTTTTTCAAACCTGAGCCATTTAGGAAGAAGAGAAGTTATATAAGGAAGGGAATATATGTTATAATCTCATGCACGCTTACGATTTCCCCAAGATTCACCATTTCTAAGGGAATTGGTATGAGAATGAGAAGCACTCCCTTTAAAACTTCCTGTATGTGTACTCAGTTGCCCAGGTGGGTCTGACACTTTTCAACCTCACGGGCTTTTAGCCTGCCAGGCTCCTCTATCTCTGGAGTTTTCCAGCCAAAAAAACTGGAGTGGGTTGCCAATTCCTACTCCAGGTTATCTTCCCGACCAAGGAATCAAGCCTGCGTCTCCTGCATCTCCAGCTTTGGCAGGCAGCCTCTTGACCATTGCATCACCTGGGAAGCCTTTGAAAACTTCTTAGATAACTAGAAAATAAACAGTTCCAGCTTTAAAATACTTCACTCCTTTCTAGCTTTTAATTCAAAGTGAGAGACAAGAAACTCTTCCTTTCACTTGAACAGTTAGAGCTCACTGTAGGATTATTAATTAGCCGAATTTCAATATTGCTGTGTCTCAGGAACAAAGAGGTCTGAGGAGAGGGAGAGACTTTAGATAATGGTGTGTGGGTGAAGCAGTCAGAAGACTCACAGCATTTATGTATTAAGTTTGTTGTCTTCTGTGGGTTCATGGCATCTCAGAACAAGTATAATATTAACATCAAATATCACTGATCAGAGATCACCATGACACATATAACAATGATCAAGATGGCTGAAATGCTATGAAAATTACCAAAAGGTGAAGAAACACAAAGGGAGTAAATGCTATTGGAAAAATGGCACTGATAGACTTGCTCAACCCAGGATTGCCTCAAACCTTCAATCTATAAAAAGCACAATATCTGTGAAGTGCAATAAAGAAAAGTGCAATCAAATGAAGTATGCCTGTATAACATAAGGTGACTTACATTAAAAGACAAAAATGCAGTTGATCACATATAATGTATCATATAACTAAATGAAACCCAAATAAAAGGTGGTGTAAAGGAAATTTATGTAAATATGTTATGCATAAAGTCTGCATGAGAATATCATAAAGGAAATACATTTATTAAAATGGCACTTCTAAGCCACATGAGTTAAGTGAGGAAAATGAAATATTGGAGTTGTTCTAAAAACTCTGTTTACAAATCTCTATGGAGAATGTGAAAGTTATATTCCTCTTACTTTGTTATTCTTTTCCTTTCTTTCTATAATGTGCCCCAAAATCTACCACTGTTTTACCAAGAATTACAAATCTCTCAATTTTAGTCAGCAAAAAAAAAGAAACAGTTGTGAATTTGCAACAATACCATCTCTAATTAAACAATTATTTCTAAAATTTCTAAAATTTATTTCTAAAATGTTTAAGACACTAGTCAGTGAATATTTCATTTCCTCATGTATATATGGAAAACTAAGTTTTATACTGTTACTGCAATTCTTTTGATATGGTAATGTAAAGTTAATTGTATCCCTTTTCAGCTATTGAAAACATTAATATCATCCCCGGTTAATGTTTTCAAGTGGGGAGAAGAATTAGCATAGTCACTAATTAGATTCTCTTTGCAGTTTTATTTTCAAGCGCATCTTTATCTTTTACATTTTCAATGAGAGATTCTCATTCCTCTAGTAACATTTTTGGCTGCAGAAGTGTGTTTGAATTTCTGAATCTTCTCTTTCATGGTAAGCATAACGACTAACACATTGTTACCCCTATATTCCCATGAAATGCATAAGTTAGCTTCCTTTACATTTGCTTTTAATAACAGTTCATTCTTTGCCACATATATAGAAATATTAATCTCTTGTTTCCTGAAGGCTTCATTTCCCTTCAATTGCACATTCTGATAACTGTAAACTGTGAGGAGCTTTCTGAGGTTATCTACATGTAAGTCAGCAATACACATTTTCAATGCTCAGAACAGGCACACACAGGATAGGAACATAATCTGCAGTGTCTAACGCTACATGAAAATATGGGATACCATGTTCAGAAACTACTGTTAATTCCAAAATGGCAGAAACATAGTCTTAAACCAATAGCAGTACCCTTCTAAGCACGGCACCCTGTGTGACGGCATAGTTCATAGGTCTGTGAAGGTGGTCCAGGCCTTACAATACAAATGGAGTCAATATAGAGTTGAGTACGGTCTGACGGGCCACATACCTAGGTTTTAAGAACTTATGAATTTTCTAGCTGTTTGTCCTTGGACAAGTTACTCTCTACTTCAGTGATTTCTTTTTGTACAACCATGATAATAACATGTAATTCATGTCTCTGTGTGTGTACCTGTGTGTGTATTTAGGAATAAATCAATTAATGCAAGTAAAAGACCAAAGAAGAGTGTCTGATATAAGTAAGGCTTCAAAAATATTAGCTACTAGTCCCATGGACAGAAGAGCCTGGTAGGCTGCAGTCCATGGGGTCTCTGAAAGTCGGACAAGACTGAGCGACTTCACTTTCACTTTTCACTTTCATGCATTGGAGAAGGAAATGGCAACCCACTCCAGTGTTCTTGCCTGGAGAATCTCAGGGACGGGGGAGCCTGGTGGGCTGCCATTTATGGGGTTGCACAGAGTCAGACATGACTAAAGCAACAGTAGCAGCAGCAGCAGCAGCAGCATTATTTCTATAAGAAACAGCTATTTAAAAAAAAAAATACAACTTGTGGGTTAACTCCTATAGAAAATCTCCTCCAAAATGATTTCCATAAAATAGCGGCTTATAGGGACTTCCCATGTGTTTCAGTGGGTAAAGAATCCATCTGAGATGCAGGAGACACAGGAGATGTGGGTTCAATCCCTGGGTTGGGAAGATTCCCTTGTGGAGGGCAGGGTACCCACTCCAGAATTCTTGCCTGAAGAATCCCGTGCCAGAGGAGTCTGGCTGGCTGTAGTCCATAGGCTTCAAGAGTCAGACAAAACGGAAATGACTGAACATGCATGCATACATGGACATACATACAACAGATACACAATCTGGATTTCCTGAGCCAGTTTTGATAATCTAATCTTACTATTTTCAAAAAAAGGTAGAGGTATAATTGTATAATATGCTAGGCTGTTCTTAGTCACTCAGTGGTATCCAACTCTTTGTGACCCCTTGGACTGTAGGCCACCAGGCTCCTCTGTCCATAGGGATTCTCCAGGCAAGAATACTGGAGTGGTTTGCCATGGCCTCCTCTAGGGGATCTTCCCAAGCCAGGAATCGAACTCAGGTCTGCTGCATTACAGGAAGATTCTTTACCATCTGAGCCACCAGGGATATCTGTACCTAAAAGATTTCAGAATTGACCATTTAAATAATAAATGTATATACAGTTGTGTTAACCTGCAGCTTTAGAGCATTCAGTCAATCTAATAAGGAATTTATTCTCCTGGTATGGTTATGGTAAACTAGGATTTCATTTGAAAGTCCACACTCCAGAAGTGACTTTCTCAAGTATGTCTACAATCTATATCTTGACTCAACATCAAGGAAATTTACTAATTAAAAATAGACCAGAATTGGTAAAACTAGTAGTTTTCAAACTATATGTCTTGTTTGCAATAGTTTCTAGAATCTTGCATAGTCGGGGCAAACACTCATTAAACTGATGAAGACCCTTTCCTTTCTCAATTTTATTCAGGCTTCTCCAAGCCCTAATTCCTACTAGGCCTCAGCCTTGCTCCCTATTCTTGCTGGGCCTGCATAGTTCAGTCATAGAAAGAATATTGCTAGGTCAGTTGAGCAGGATCTTACCCTTAATATCTGATCATCCTTGATATCAGATCAAATTCCTCATCCCCTATTATCCCTAGATTATACCTGATCACTCTGATCAAACTAGCCTGCAAGCAACAAGGATCCTGTTAAATATATTTAGCAAAACTCCCTCATCATTTTATGTTTCCTTTTAATAATCTTCCTTCCACTGACCCAACCCACTCCCCAATCTGTTCCCTGAATTTAAAATCCCACTCCATATTATATTAGAAGCTGAACCTGATCTTGATCCCTCATTGTGATAATTCTGACACCTATCAATAATGCTGAATAAAGTCTTCTTTACCATTAAGTTGGTAAAGAATTTCCCTGCAATCCAGGAGACATGGGTTCCATCCCTCAGGCAGGAAGGTCCTCTGGAGAAGGAAATGGCAACCATTCCAATATTCTTGCCTGGAGAATCCCATGAACAGAGGAGCTTGGCGGGCTACAGTCCATGGGGTCATAAGAGTCAGACACGACTTAGCGACTAAACCAACCAAAACCCAACCAACCATTTTGACAAAGCTCAGAGTACTTCTTTGTTTTTTTTTTTTTCCTTTAACAATAGTAAGGAGTAGTCCCCTGGACTTGACTCCTAAAAGGTTCTGAGCTAAACTACTTATACAGAGAGATCACCTGAGTCTGTGGAGTTGACTAACCTTATGTTTAGAGCCTTTTATCAAAGACCTCAGCTGAATTTTCAAGGATGGTGTTTTTGGAGCACCACAAAGAATAAACAAATGAGATTTTATTCCAAATGACAGAAGTGGGTATAAGAAAATAGCTGCCTACTACTTATGAAAGACTGTAAAATGGCAGAATAGACTCTACCATATCTCTTGTGTTCTGCCTCAGATAAAACTTTTTTTTTTTTTATTACAAGCATCAGTGTAGAGGGTGAGATATTTTCAGAGGTTTTGAGAAATGACAGGTAGCCAGGCTGTTTAACCCATAATTAAATCATGGGAGAAAAGAACTGAGTGCTCTTGCAAGTGGAATGAACTGCCTGGCAAACCACATAATTCTCAAATCATTCTGAACTTTTTTTTCTTCATTTGCATGATTTAGTTGTTTATTCTGCCCATTACTATATCTTTATGCATTATGTGTGATGTTGGGTATATGTGTAGCCCTTTATGTATTAAAAGAGAAATATCAGTGAATTATGAAAACAAGATTCCACCAACTACACAAAATGTAGTACTTAGGATCATTCTACTCAGGACATATCATAATGGATCTTTGAAAAGTCCTTCTTAAATTTCTGTCAGTGTCATGGTGCCAGATGAATCTCATGTTTAGGATAACCAGTTACAGATGCACATGAAAAAGTCTCTGTCATTAAGTCTTCTGCCATGTGGTTCAGACAATGAGTTTAGGTTAAAAAAGGAAACTCTGCTATAACTTTGACCAATATGAAAAAAATTGTGAAGCTTTCTAGTTTGATTATTTGTGTTCTACTTATTGATTGTTGAAGTGTTCTCTAATCTGTGATGCTTCTGCATATCATTTCTACTGTTAGCTGGTAACCATGGTAACTGTCATCTATAGATGAATGAGATGATTAAATTGCTTACTGTTCACAAATACGGTGTGACTATAACACACTTAAGGATGATGGGGACTGAATTATCTGCAGCTGGATAGATTAAGGTATGGCTTGAAAGATGAGTAAAAACACTAGCATTTCCAAAAAGTGCTAAGGTCAAGGTGTGTCCCTGTTGGGTCTTAGACACTTTGCTGAGTACTTGAAATGCACAGATTAGTTTGATTGAAGGAAATGAAAATGACATTTATTTATTATATATTTTGTTGTGGGAATAATGCACATATATTTTTATAATGTACAACTGTGTATATCTGATTTCAGCTGTGACATTTAAAGGACTTGGGGGGGTAGGTAGTCAATTTCTGTTTTTAAAGCAAGACAAAGCTGGAAAAACTTAAAATCAATAAATTTCCTTTGACCAGACAGAGAAATGAATTTGTAGGTCAAATTGCCAGGCAGAAATCTAGAGAGAAAGATGAATCAAGAATTACAGAATAGATCTGCTTACTTGGAGCAGACGCCACTGCAGCCAGAAACTGGTAGGGAGATTTAAATGATAATTTTGATAAAGCACTGGAGACTGAGTATGCACAAATATGAAAGTGAGGAACTCGAGCAACCAAAGTCTTAAGGGGCCTGCATTTTTATAGTCTTTACATCCAGGAATCTTACTTGGCTTAAAAAAAAAAAAAAAAAAAACCTATTGGCTGTGGCAAAGCAGAGAAGAATAATCGTTGTAGAACACGCCCCAAAACTCTTCATTGGCAAAATTCTCCTCTATGGTAAAAAAGACTTTGCCAGAGCCTTATCTCAGCTAGAGGAAGATAGTTCCTCCCCCACTTCACTTCCCACATCCTAGTACTCCTGACTCACCTTAAAAGAGGAACATACAACACACACATAGCGTCAACAGGGAACAGTGTTTTGAGAAAATATCCTAAGGATATTAAAACCAGGGAAGGATTACAGGGCTAGGGAAATTACCACTATTAGAAGTTATAGTGGAGCCATTACTACCAATCTGATGGATATTAAAGTTATAACAAAGATAGTACAAAGAACTCCAAGCCATTAATATGCTGTCTTAGGTAATATGGGACAATTCTTTGTAAAACATATACCACCAAAACTGACACAGGGAGAAAAGGGTATCCTGAATAGTTTAGAGTTTATTAAAGAAATTGCATAAATAATTACATATATTCTAAAAAAGATACTACTAGAAACATTTTGTTTCACTGGGGAATTCTCGGATCAGTTTCTGGAAAAAAAAAAAAGAAATAATACTGAATCTTCAAACTCTGTCCCAGAAAATTAGAAGGAGAAGGAACAAGTTTTAAAATATCTAATCAAACTAACAATGTGTCCAAGATCTCAATGCAAACACTGATGAAAAAAATCAAGGAAGATCTAAAAAAAGGGAGAATTATACCATATTCAATTTAAGAATGAATATCTAAAATGTCAATTCCTTCCAATTTAATCTTTACATTCAATGCAACCTCAGTCAAAATCCTAGAAAACTATTATATCAATATCAATCAATAAACAGAGTTTAAAGTCTATATGGAAAGACAAAATACCTAGAATGATAATATTATTGGCAAAAGAATAGACTCACAGATAAATGGAACAAAATAGAGTTCCCCAAAATAGATCAATATAGTTATAGTCAATTTATATTTTTTAACATGAATAAAAAATGCAACTCAGTGGAGAAAGGAGAGACTTTATATTAAAACTATATACTATACTATACTATCAGAACAATGGAACATCTATACGCAAAAATTAAGCCTGGACTCAGTACTAACACATTATGCAATAACTGTCTCAAAATGGATCATGAACCTAAATGTAAGATACCAAATTATAAAACTTTTGGAGAGAAATTTTATGTCCTTGGTTTTGGTGATGAGTTTTTAGATACAACACCCAAAGTACAATCATGGGAGGAAAAAAACAGGTAGATTGGTTTTATTAAAATTTAAAAAACTATTTTTGAAAGACACTATAAAGAGAATGAAAAGATGATTGTCAGGAGCTCAGCTGAACTGAGTTGCCACGTGTTAGAATAAGTGGTTAGAAGATGAGAACATTAGGATGATCTACAGAGTTGGAGACATAAACATCAACTAAACCAATAAAATAGCAATAAAAATTCAAAGGAGAAATGTTTGATTAAAGGATGGAGGCAATAAATATATGAGAATCCCAGAGAAAGTTTTAGTTCCAGACAGTTAAAAAGTACCCCCAAGCAAATGAACAAATCCACATGCAGTGATGGGAATGTGTTTAAAGGATTTAGGAGGCAAGTTAAAGAGCTTCCAATGACCAAAAATATAATGACTTGAACAAAATAAACAATGTTACAATGGATTATAGTGCAAATTAGAAAATAAATATCTTATGTCCATACTGATAAACAGTGGAAACACTGACGGACTTCATTTTGGGGGCTCCAAAATCACTGCAGATGGTGATTGCAGCCATGAAATTAAAAGCTGCTTACTCCTTGGAAGGAAAGTTATGACCAACCTAGACAGCATATTAAAAAGCAGAGACATTACTTTGCCAACAAAGGTCTGTCTAGTCAAGGCTATGGTTTTTCCAGTAGTCATGTATGGATGTGAGAGTTGGATGATAAAGAAAGCTGAGAACCAAAGAATTTATGCTTTTGAACTGTAGTGTTGGGAAAGACTCTTGAGAGTCCCTTGGATTGCAAGGAGATCCAACCAGTCTTTGCAATCCCGTCTAGGTCATCAAAAACAAGAAATTTCCAAAGAAGTGTCATAGCCAAGAGGGGCCTAATGAGACATGACAGTTAAATATATCGTATCTTAGGTAGGAAAGATAAATGATAGGAATATAAAAATGAAATTAGGTTAACACTGAGGAATTATGAATATTTTATGGGCTTTAATCAATAATTATGCATCAGTATTTGTTCTTTAGTTATAATGTACCATACTAATTTAAGATTCTAATAACAGGGAAACAAAGGTGTGGAGTATTGAAAAATCTATTTTGCAACTTTTCTAAATCTAAAATCACTCTAAAATAACATAGTAAATATTTAAAAACATTGTCAGAAAAAAAACCTGTGTGGTAGGTAAATGGAAAATCTAAATCTCACAGACATTAACTGACTCCATTTAACTTTAGTGTAAAAGATAGCCTAGAAACTTCACTTTTCTGTGATTCTAAATATTTTATTTTTGGTAAAATACCAATATGACAGAACATTTTTTATGTAAAAAGATACTCTATATTCTCATATATGATCTAGGCTCAAGTTCCTATACCCTCAGAAAATGTAACATGCAAATAGTAATTGAAATTTGCTTAGACAATTGTTAGTTTATTACTCTCAAAAGAGGGAGAATAAAGATGCATTTTATGTGTTTTCTAGGGTCCCCTTTGGAATCCAATAAAAGATGTACTTGAAGAAAGATGTTAAAACTTTCAATGACTTTTTCAAAGCAGCATATCTTGAAGTAACCACTCTGAGTGACAGCTGAACACAAACTTCTGACTGGTAGAAGAACAGTCATGTTCACAGTACATAAATATTCACAAAGATGGATCTTTAAATATAATGTGCAAATAACCTGACAGGTAAAATGTATTTTTATGTTTCCCAGAGGAATAAAATGAATTTTTCTCCTTTTATTCTTTTCATTTTCTTTTGGTGAGTTTTAGCAAAGTTGTTTACAATTTCAGCATCTACTTTAAATTTTCAAATAAGTTGCTTGGCAGTTTCAATTGGTTTTATATTAATCTTTACTGGGTTACTGAATCTGTATATTTAAATCATAAGATTTTTATTTGCCTTTTACCTCTCACATGTGCGTTTCTCTGTAAAATTTAGTAACATTGGTTAAATAGTAATATGTAAAAATACTCACTATAATGTTGTATGTGAAACACTAGTATGCTATTGATATGGTAACATGGGACATATCAACAGTTTTACTCTGTCACATTACTCAGAAAGACAAGATTATGAAATACTTGTTCAGTTGCTAAGTCATGTCCACCTCTGTGAACCATGGGAACTGCAGTCCAGCAGGTTTTCCTGTCCTTCACTATCTCCAGGAGGTTGCTCAGACTCATGCTCATTGAGTCAGTGATGCCATCCATCTCGTCCTAGTTATCCCCTTCTCCTTCTGCACAATCTTTCCCAAGACAAGGGTCTTTCCCAAGGAGTCAGCTCATTGCATCAGGTGGCAAAAGTATTAGAGCTTCAGCATCTGTCCTCCCAATGAGTGTTCAGGGTTAATCTTCTTTAGAATGGACTAGTTTGATCCCCTTGCTGTCCAAGGGAATCTCAAGAGTCTTCTCCAGCACCACAATTTGAAAGCATCAATTCTTCAGTGCTCAGACTTCTTTATGGTCCAACTCTGACATCCGTACATGAGGACAGGAAAAACCATAGCTTTGACTATCCAGACTTTTGTGAGCAAAGTGATGTCTCTGCTTCTTAATATGCTGTCTAGGTTTGTTAGTTTTTCTTCCAAGGAGCAAGCATCTTTTAATTTCATGACTTTAGTCGCTGTCCACAGTGATTTTGGAACCCAGGAAAATAAAGTCTATCACTGTTTTCACTTTCCACCCATTTATTTGCCATGAAGTGATGGGACCGTATGTTATGATCCTAGTTTTTTAGATGTTGAGTTTTAGAACAGATTTTTCACTCTCCTCAAAAGGAGGGCTTTTTCAGCTTTTTCACCCTTTTCAAGAGGCTCTTTAGTTTTTCTTCATTTTCTGCTACTAGAGTGGTATCATCTGCATATCTGATGTTGATATTTCTCCTGGCAATCTTCAGGCCAATATAGAAAAAGAGGAATTATTTTTACCTTCCTACTTGAAAAAGCTAAATATCCAGTCAAAGTATTAAAAGAAATATATTTTAGTTAATTTTCACATAGTAAAAATAGTAGACAATGCAGGACACTGATTTCTGAGAAAGAGGAGGCAAAGAGAATTAGCCCTAATTTATCAGTTCAAGACAGAAAGCTGGAAAATCCAAGTCATAAAGAATTTGCCAAAAACATATTAAAATAGAAAAAGTTAAGAAAACAGAATGAGAGAGTGAAAACATCTCAAAATTTTAGCTAAGGAGTAATCAGCACCAGAGAGTTTAAAATACTATACAAAGCCAGAAAAGACAGTCACCATAAATGAGCATAAGAAATAATCCAACGTTCTCATAAAAAAGTGGAGAAAATGATTTCCTATTTCTATCACTGGAAGAGAAACACCATAAATAACAGGGCATCAGATAGAGTACTCAGAAGGATATTGACTCAATAGCGGCAAAAATGGGCAACAGACTGAAAGCTACTTGGGTCCTATAAATCAAAGCTTAAATCTAGCCTTGAAAGAAACAAACTGTCTACAAAATATTTAGTGTGTCTTAGAATAAAACCCAGTAGCACTTTGGGAATACATAAATATCTAGCAGCTAACAGGGTAAAATTCACAATATCTGACTCCTAATCAAGATTAATGAGGTATTCAAGAAGCAGAGAAATATAAACTCTGATGAGGAGAAAAAATCAATAGGCTCATGCCAAGAAAAAACATGATAGACAATAGACAAAGACATTCAAATACTTATTATAATTAAAAATTTATGTTTAATAACTTAGATGAAAGGTTGATCATATTAATAAATATTTAAAACAAGGAAACTGTCAATAAAATTAAATTTCCAGAGATGAAAATGATAAGATCAAAGATCAATGAGATTACACACTTCAATTCCTAAAGAATAAAGCTGTTAAACTAGATGGCTATAATCAGTAAATATATCTTTTAAAATTAGCAGAACAATTTATTCAGATATATAAAGGCTGAAATAAATAATAAATTGTAGACCAGTACTACATAAAATCATTTATGAAAAACACATAAAATAATATGGAAATCTCTATCTATTCAAATAAATGGATATCAGTGAAAACTGTAAAGATGTATACAATCCTAAAATATATTATCACTTTAAAGTGACTAAAGGTAACTGATGCATAAATATTTACAATACATTATACAATTTATTATATATATAGAAATAAAAATTATGATGGCAATTGTACAAAGCTTGGAAGTACTTTAAGAGAATTCAGTTGGAAGATTATCATCTTACTATGAAGTGGTAAAATATTCAATTCAGTTCAGTTCAGTTCAGTTGATCAGTCGTGTCTGACTCTTTGCGACCCCATGAATCACAGCACCCCAGGACTCCCTGTCAATCAACAACTACCAGAGTTCAATCAAACTCATGTCCACCGAGTCGGTGATGCCATCCAGCCATCTCATCCTCTGTCGTCCCCTTCTCCTCCTGCCCCCAATCCTTCCCAGCATCAGGGTCTTTTCCAGTGAGTCAACTCTTCGCGTGAGGTGGCCAAAGTATTGGAGTTCCAGCTTCAGCGTTAGTCCTTCCAATGAACACCCAGGACTGATCTCCTTTAGGATGGACTGGTTGGATCTCCTTGCAGTCCAAGGGACTCTCAAGAGTCTTGTCCAACACCACAGTTCAAAAGCATCAATTCTTCGGTGCTCAGCTTTCTTCACAGTCCAACTCTCACATCCATACATGACCACTGGAAAAACCATAGCCTTGACTAGACAGACCTTTGCTGGCAAAGTAATATCTTTGCTTTTCTATATGCTATCTAGGTTAAAATGTACTTATTAATATTAGTATGAACACTGAAAAACATTACAGTTATTGCTAATAAAAAAGTAAAAACATTAACAATGACAAATGCAATCTAAAATGACACTTAGAAGGAAAATAATGAAAGAATGGAAAACAGAGTAGAATGGTGGTAGCTAGGGGCTGAGGACCATGTGGGGGAAATGAGTAGTGAAAGAGTACAAACTTCCAGTTATAAGATGAGTAAGTAGTGGGTATTCAAATATGTTTTAAAAGACCAAACTGGAATAGAGTTAGTTGGAATCAAGATTGCCGGGAGAAATATCAATCACCTCAGATATGCAGATAACACCACCCTTATGGCAGAAAGTGAAGAGGAGCTAAAAAGCTTCTTGATGAAAGTGAAAGAGGAGAGCAAAGAAGTTGGCTTAAAGCTCAACATTCAGAAAACGAAGATCATGGCATCTGGTCCCATCACTTCATGGGAAATAGATGGGGAAACAGTGGAAACAGTGTCAGACTTTATTTCTTTGGGCTCCAAAATCACTGCAGATGGTGACTGCAGCCATGAAATTAGAAGACGCTTACTCCTTGGAAGAAAAGTTATGTCCAACCTAGATAGGATTTTCAAAAGATAGATTTTGAAAGATTATGATAGATTTTGTTGCTAAAGTAATGTCTCTGGCTTTTTAAGATGCTGTCTAGTTTGGTCATAGCTTTCCTTCCAAGGAGTAAGCGTCTTTTAATTTCATGGCTGCACTCAATATCTGCAGTGATTTTGGAACCACCACCCCCCAAAAAAATAAAGTCTGTCACTGTTTGCCTTGTTTCCCCATCTATTTGCCAGGAAGTGATGGGACCAGATGCCATGATCATAGTTTCCTGAATGTTAAATTTTAAGCCACACTTTTCACTCTCCTCTTTCACTTTCATCAAGAAGCTCTTTAATTCCTCTTCACTGAATACCTGAGATTATTAATACTTCTCCTGGAAATCTTGATTCCAGCTTGTGCTTCATCCAGCCTGGCATTTCACATGATGCATTCTGCATATAAGTTAAATAAGCAGGGTGACAATATGGAGCCTTGACGTACTCCTTTCCCTATTTGGAACCAGTCTGTTGTTCCATGTCCAGTTCTAACTGCCTGACCTGCATACAGAGTTCTCAAGAGGAAGGTCAGGTGATCTTGTATTCCCATCTGTTTAAGATTTTCACAGCTTGTTGTGATCCACACAGTCAAAGTCTTTGGCATAGTCAATAAAGCAAAAGTAGATGTTTTTATAAAAAACTTAAAATCTTTTTTTTCCTCTTTTTTTAAGGGTCTTCCCTTGTGGCTCAGATGGTAAAAGAATCTGCCTGCAGTACAGGAGACTGCAGTTTCAATCCCATGGTCAGGAAGATCCCCTGGAGAAGGGAATGACTACCTACTCCAGTATTCTTGCCTGGAGAATCCCATGGATAGAGGATCCTGGCAGGCTACAGTCCATGGGATAACCAAGAGTTGGACATGACTTGAGCAACAAATAGTTTCACATTTCCATGCAGGATTTAATTCCCTGGCAGAGATTGAATCCTACCCCATGCAGTGGAAGCATGGAGTCTTAACCACTGGACAAAAAGGGAAGTCCCCAGAAGATGCAAAATTGGACAACACAAAATGTATGTGAAGGAGAAATATTAAACTTTAGAATAAAGTTCAATGTAAGTTATCAACTTAAATTAGACTATTATGGATATAAATTGTTATAAATAAGCCTATAACACAAGACTGAAAATAAAAGGTTGGAAAAAGATATTCTCTGCTAATAGAAGCTAAAAGAAACCTGGAAGAGCTATACTTAAAACAAACAAACAAAAAGCATAGACCTCAACACAAAGTCTGTAATAAGAGACAAAGAAAGATGTTACATAATGTTAAAGGTTCAGCAATATGTGAACCGTGAACTTACAGATGTTCAAGCTGGCTTTAGAAAAGGCAGAGGAACCAGAAATAAAATTGGTAACATCTGCTGTATCATTGAAAAAGCAACAGAGTTCCAGAAAAAAAACATCTATTTCTACTTTATTGACTATGCCAAAGCCTTTGACTGTGTGGATCACAATAAACTGTGGAAAATTCTGAAAGAGATGGGAATACCAGACCACCTAACCTGCCTCTTGAGAAATCTGTATGCAGTTCAGGAAGCAACAGTTAGAACTGGACGTGGAACAACAGACTGGTTCCAAATAGGCAAAAGAGTATGTCAAGGCTGTATATTGTCACCCTGCTTATTTAACTTATATGCAGAGTACATCATGAGAAATGCTGGGCTGGAAGAAGCACAAGCTGGAATCAAGATTGCTGGGAGAAATATCAATAACCTCAGATATGCAGATGACACCACCCTTATGGCAGAAAGTGAAGAAGAACTAAAAAGCCTCTTGATGAAAGTGAAACATGAGAGTGAAAAAGTTGGCTTAAAGGTCAACATTCAGAAATCTAAGATCATAGCATCTGGTCCCATCACTTCATGGGAAATAGATGGGGGAACAGTGTCAGATTTTGTTTTGGGGGGGCTTCAGAATCACTGTAGATGGTGATTGCAGCCAAGAAATTAAAAGACGCTTACTCCTTGGAAGGAAAGTTATGACCAACCTAGACAGCATATTAAAAAGCAGAGACAGTACTTTGCCAACAAAAGTCTGTCTAGTCAAGGCTATGGTTTTTCCAGTGGTCATGTATGGATGTGAGAGTTGGACTGTGAAGAAAGCTGAGCACCGAAGAATTGATGCTTTTCAACTGTGGTGTTGGAGAAGACTTTAGAGAGTTCCTTGGATAGCAAGGAGATCCAACCAGTACATCCTAAAGAAGATCAGTCCTGTGTGTTTATTGGAAGGATTGATGTTGAGGCTGAAACTCCAATACTTTGGCCACCTGATGCAAAGAGCTGACTCATTTGAAGAGACCCTCTTGCTGGGAAAGATTGAAGCCGGGAGGAGAAGGGGACAACAGAGGATGAGATGGTTGGATGGCATCTCTGACTTAATAGATATGGGTTTGGGTGGACTCTGGGAGTTGGTGATGGACAGGTGGTGTGCTGTGGTTCATGGGGTCACAAAGAGTCGAACATGTGTGAGCGACTTAACTGAACCTAACTGAATGTTAAAGTAGTCAATCCAACAAGAGTATAAAATACGTATATATATTTATGCACTCAGCATAAAAGCATCTAAATATATGAATCAAACACTAACATACATAAAGGGAGAAATAAACAGCAACAAATTAATAGAAGTGGACTTTAATACACCACTTACACCTATGATTAGATCGTCTAGACAGAAATACCTGCCTCATAAGACATGTTAGACCAGATGGACTTAGCATAGCATTCCATCCAAAAGCATTCCATCCAAAAGCATTCCATCCAAAAGCAACAGGATATATATTCTCAAATATACATGGATCATTTTCCAGACTATGTCATGTGTTAGACCTCAAATCAAATCATAATAAATGTAAGAGTATTGAAATCATATCAAGAATCTTTCCCCTACCACAATGGTATTAATTAGAAATTAATTAAACTTAAAAAACTGGAAAATTGACCAACATGTGGATATTATGTGACAGGCTATTAAATGACCAACAGGCAAATGAATAAGTCAAAAGAGAGATCAAAAAATACCTGGTGACAAATGAAAATGGAAACACATATATCCAATATCTATGGATACAAGAAAGTTGAGCACTGAAGAACTGATGCTTTTGAACTATGGTGTTGGAGAAGACTCTTGAGAGTCCCGTAGATTGCAAAGAGATCAAACCAGTCCATCCTAAAGGGAATCAGTCCTGAATATTCATTGGAAGGACTGATGCTGAAGCTGAAGCTTCAATACTTTGGTCACCTGATGCAAATAGCTGACTCATTGGAAAGACCGGTATGCTGAGAAAGATTGAAGGCAGGATGAGAAGGGTGCCACAGGATAAGATGGTTGGATGGAATCACCGACTCAATGGACATGAGTTTGAGCAAGCTCTGGGAGTTGGTGATGGACAGGGAGGCCTGGCATGCTGCAGTCCATGGGGTCACAAAGAGTCAGACATGACTGAGTGACTGAACTGAACTGACTGATGGGATGCCACAAACCAGTTCTATGAGAGAAGTTCATAGCAGTACAAGTCTACCTTAGGAAAGAAAAAAAAAATTCAAATAAATGATTTAAACTGATAGCTCAAGAGACTAGAAAAAGGAAGAACAAGTGAAACCAAAGTTAGAAGAAAGAAAGAAAAATTAGAGCAAATATAAATGAAATGGCAGCTAAATAGACATTGGCCTTCCCTGGTGGCTCAGACGGTAAAGCGTCTGCCTACAATGCGGGAGGCCCGAGTTCGATTCCTGGGTCGGGAAGATCCCCTGGAGAAGGAAATGGCAATCTACTCCAGCACTCTTGCTTGGAAAATCCCATGGACAGAGGAGCCTGATAGGCTACAGTCCATGGGGTAGCAAAGAGTCGGACACGACTTAGAGAAGATCAATAAAACTAAGAGCTGGTTCTTTGAAAATGTAAAGAAAACTGACAAATCCTTAACTAGAATCAACAAGAAAAAAATCTCAAATAAATGAGAAATTAAAGAGGAAATATTACAGTTAAAACCACAGAAAAACAAAGGATCATCAAAGATTACTATGAATAATTATAAGCCAACAAATTGGACCACCTTGAAGAAACTGATAAATTCCTTGAAACATAGCACCAATCAATATTGAATCATGATAAATAGAAAATATGATTATTAATTAAGGATTGAATCAGTAATCATAAACTCCCAAAAACAAAAGTCCAGGACCAGAATGCTTCACATGTGAATTCTACTGAACATTTAAGAATTTATGCCTAATCTCAAACTTCAAAAAATTAAAGAAGGAACACATTTCAACTCCTATAAGAGTGGTGTCACTATAGGACCAATACCAGATAGGCATCACAAAATTGTAAATCATAGACTAATATCACCGATGAATATAGATGTAAAACTCCTAAACAAAATATTAGCAAACCAGATTCAACAATACATTAAAAGGATCTAAGCATACATCCTTGACATCCTACATAGTGTCTAGATCAAGTGGAATTTATCTGAGAGATGAAAGGAGGATTTGCTATTTGGAAATCAATAAATGTGATACACTGCATTAACAAATTAAAGAAATAAAAATCATATGAAAATCTCAATAGATGCAGAAAAGCTCTTGACAAAACTCAGCATCCATTTATGATAAAAAAATTTCAACAAAGTGGGTATGCATGAAACATACTTCAACATAATAAAAACCATTTATGACAAACCTACAGCCAACATCATAGTCAATGGTAAAATGTTGAAAGCATTTCCTCTAAGATCAGGAGCAAGATAAGGATGCCTCACAGCTTTTATGCAATATAATATAATAAGTTCCAGTTGCAAAATTCAGACAATAAAAAATACTGAAGAAATCCAAATTGGAAAGGAGGAAGGAAACTGTCACTGATGATGTGATACTATATATAGAAAATTCTAAAAACACCAAAAGCTATTAAAACTTATCAAAGAATTTAGTAGAGTTACAAAATGCAAAAGTTTGTAGTCATAAGTCAGTTGCATTTCTGCACATTAACTGCATATTACCAGAAAGAAAAATAAGAAAACAATCCCACTTACCATCACATCAGAAAGAATAAATCTAACTAAGGATAAATCTAACTAAGGAGGTGAAGGACCTATATTTGGAAAAATAAAAGATGCTGATGAAAGAAACCGAAGAAAACACAAACAAATGGAAAAATATCCCTTGCTCAGGGATTAGAAGAATACAATCTATAGGGAATCTACAGATTTAATGTAATTGCTATCGAAATACCAGTAGCATTTTACACAGAACTAGAACAAATAATTCTAAAACTTGTATAGAACCAAAAAATACCCAAATAGCCAAAGCAATCTTGAGAAAGATTGGAGGCCTACTGCTTCCTGATTTCAGACTATATTACAAAGTTATAGTAGTTAAAAGAGTATGGTGTTGGCATAAAAACATACACTATATCAATGGAGTGGAATAGAGAGCACAGAAGCAAACCTACACATATATGGTCAACTAAATTATGACAAAGAAGCCAAGAATATGCAATAAGAAAGGAAATTCTCTTTTATAAATGGGAAATTTGGACAGCAACATGAAAATGAAAAAATCTGGACTACTATCTTACATCATATACAGAAACTAATTTGAAATGGAGTAAAGAATTGGACTTGGACATAAGGTATGAAACCATAAAACAACCAAAAAATGCAGGTAGTAAGTTCCTTGACATAGGCCTTGGAGATCATTTTTTAAACTGACACCAACTGGATTACATCAAACTAAAAAGCTTCTACGCAGCAAAAGAAACCATCAAAAGATGAAAAGGCAAACTACTGAAGGTGAGAAAATATTTACAAATCATATGTCTGATAAAGGGCTAGTATCTAAAATAAAGGAAGATCATAATTCAAAAGTACAAAACACCAAGTAATTTAAAAAATGGGTATCCATGCATGCTAAGTCACTTCAGTCATATCCGACTCTCTGTGATCCTATGGACTGTAGCCCACCAGGCTCTTCTGTCCATGGGCAGACGATATTAATAGACATACAGATGGTCAACAGTTATAACAAAATATGTTCTACATCATTAAACACTGGGAAATACAAATCAAAATCACAATGAGATATCACTTCATATCTGTTAAAATGACTAGACTAGAAATAACAAGTATTGATGAGGATTTGGAAAAAGAGAACCTGTGCACTATGTGTGGGAATGTAAATTAGTATAACCATTGTAGAAAAGAGTAGGGAGGATCCTTAAAACTGAAAAACTGGACTACTATATCATCCACCAATTTCACTCCCAGGTATTTATCCCAGGAAAACAGAAACACTAACAACAACAACAAAAATATATGCTTCTGCATGTTCATTGCAGCATTATTTACAGCAGCCATGGCATGAAAATAACCTGAGAGTCCATTAATGGATGAACAGATAAAGACATAGTGATAAATGTATGACAGTGTAATGAAACATCATTTAGCCATAAAAAGGAATATTGCCCTTTGTGATAACATGGATAACCTAAAGGGCACTATAGTAAGTGAAATAAATCAGAGAAGGACAATTACCATATGATCTCTTATATATATATGAAATCTACAAACAAATAAACCAACATCATAAATAAAGACAACAGATTGTGCTCGCCAGAGACAGAGGGGTGTGTTTGTTTGGCTTTGGTTTAAATTGAAAAAAAAAAAAAAGGAAGCCAAAATAGCTTAAAATAGAAAAACAAATGAAAAAGATTTGCTCTATCTGACTTCAATACTTATTATGAAATTGCAATAATCAAGAGAGTATAGCATTGGCATAAGGACAGAATAGTACATAATGGAACAAGATAGAGAGTACAGAAATAGACTGATATATATATATATATACATATATATATTCAGTTAGCTTTCAACAAACAAGCAAAGAATTTCAGTGGAGAAAGGATCATCCAACTGTGCTGGAATGATTAGATATCCATATGCCAAAAAATAAACTTTGGTCCATACCTAATGTCATATTCAAGGCTGATTCCAAATACTCACAGTCCTTAAATGTAAAGGTTATCTCTCTTAAACTATTGGAAGGAGAAAATCTTTATGAAGTTGTTCTAAGAAAATATTTTTATATGTGACATCAATGAATGATCCATACAAAAAATTGATATTTTGGACTTCATTAAAATTAACCATTTTTCCTGTATTAAGATTTTTCAGAGAATGAAAATAATTAGGAGATTATGTTTGAAAATTTTATATCTAATACAAAATGAGTATCTATAAGATAGATGTTTCACAATCAAATTTGAATAACTAATTTTAAAATATATGACCACAGATTCAAAAAGTCACTTGACTAAATTGCATGCACAAATGGTAAACTAGCACATATAAACATGCTCAATGTTGGTAGTAAACGCTGGACTGGAAGAAATACAAGCTGGAATCAAGATTGCTGGGAGAAATATCAATAACCTCAGATATGCAGATGACACCACCCTTATGGCAGAAAGTGAAGAGGAACTCAAAAGCCTCTTGATGAAAGTGAAAGAGGAGAGTGAAAAAGTTGGCTTAAAGCTCAACATTCAGAAAACGAAGATCATGGTATCCGGTCCCATCACTTCATGGGAAATAGATGGGGAAACAGTGGAAACGGTGGAAACAGTGTCAGACTTTATTTTTGGGGGCTCCAAAATCACTGCAGATGGTGATTGCAGCCATGAAATTAAAAGACGCTTACTCCTTGGAAGAAAAGTTATGACCAACCTAGAGAGCATATTCAAAAGCAGAGACATTATTTTGCCAACAAAGGTCCATCTAGTCAAGGCTATGGTTTTTCCTGTGGTCATGTATGGATGTGAGAGTTCGACTGTGAAGAAGGCTGGGTGCCAAAGAATTGATGCTTTTGAACTGTGGTGTTGGAGAAGACTCTTGAGAGTCCCTTGGACTGCAAGGAGATCCAACCAGTCCATTCTAAAGGAGATCAGCCCTGGGCTTTCTTTGTAAGGAATGATGCTGAAGCTGACACTCCAGTACTTTGGCCACCTCATGCGAAGAGTTGACTCATTGGAAAAGACTCTGATGCTGGGAGGGCTTGGGATCAGGAGGAGAAGGGGACGACAGAGGATGGGATGGCTGGATGGCATCACTGACTCGATGGACATGAGTCTGGGTGAGCTCCGGGAGTTGGTGATAGACAGGGAGGCCTGGCGTGCTGTGATTCATGAGGTCACGAGAAGTTGGACACAACTGAGTGACTGAACTGAACTGAACTGAAGGAATTAGAAATAAAAATGTATTGAGATACCACTACACATCCAGTAGAATATTTACATTTAGAGTGACCAATGGAACTCTTATACACTGCCATTGGCAATTTAAGCGCACACAAATATTTTGTAAATCAGCCTTGCAGTTTCTTCCAAAAGTGAAAAATACATTTAGCATGTGATCTACTCATTCAACTTCCAGGTATTTATGCAAGAGAAATGAAGCATATGTTTTGTACAAATACTTGTATGTGAGTGCTCAAAACAACTCTATTTGTAAAAGTTTCAAAATTCCCACCCACTTATGTACATATACCTTCTCCCAGATACTCTATTGATCATTAATAGAGGTGTTGTTGTAGTGACTGAAATGTAATTAAGGTCCCAATTCAAGTTACCTTAAAATTATTCAGTTGAGCCTGACATAATAAATAGGAGTTGAGCCTGACATAAATAGGAGTCTGAATATGGACTTCAGGACTAGGGAAGTCAGAGACTGGTAGCATATGAAGGATTTGACATCCTGTTGATGTTTATAAAGTAAGTAGGTTATCTATCAATGCTGGTAGCATGCACCTTGTACAAAGAAACCAGAGAATTGGAAGCATCAGCATTGTTTTACTGCATGAGGCAAAACTTAAATTTCCTTTACTGTGTGTGTGTATGTGTGTATTCATGCATAAGTTTGTGCCTACACTCACATTGTCTAATACATGGAATAACATAACAGGTTAAATGCAAATTGTAAGAGGTTGTTAATACTATAGAACATTAAAATATGTGCTATCAAAATTAACTGACTAAAACAAAGAAGTAAATAGATTGAATATTGGTACAAAAAAACTGGATGTAAATTATAGAGGGAATATATTCATAATTTTTTGCATTATACATACAAACCCATAGACTCAGGTGACTATATTAATAAAAATACAAATCACAAGAAGGAAATATATAACATATATATAGCACTTATCACTGTGGTTATATGTCAGTGCTTTTTATAGGTCAGAATTTTTTGTATCTCAACATTTCTGTATATTATTTTTCTATTCAATGTAATAAATGAGTACTTTTGAATAAAATAATGAATAAAAAATGCAAACTACCCAGGAAATACAATGACATTTCTCAGGTCACTTTATCCAATGACTTAGCAACACAGCAACTGTTCTACCCCTTTGAATTCACTTTCTCTTTCTAGGATGAAAGCTCATCTGTCTCCAGCTATTATGAGCTTCTTGCTGTTTGTTCAAAATCTAGGCCACACACAAGGCTTCCTCTTGGCCTTTGCTCACTTTCTTCTTTGCTTATTACATTCTTTCTCCATGTACCTACATGGATCACTTCCTCACTACCTTTAAGTCTCTGCTCAAATGTCACCTTACAGAGAGATTACTCCCAGACCTTATTAAAATAGCAGCTCCCTACCTTGACATTCACAATCCACAGCATCCTCTTTCCCTTTTGTCATACGATTTATCACTATATTTTAAAATTATTTGTTTAATTCTTTAGCTGGAATATAAATCCATGAATGCAAGACAAGAAATTTATCTGTTTTAATTTTTATATTATTTTTAATACCCAGACAGTGCCAAGCATACCCCCAGGGCCTGATAAATAACTGTTGACATTGTTTTGAGAAGAAAAAATAAGGAAGGTCATACTCGTATTTTCCCTAAAACTGAATGCCTTAACAAGCAATATTCATTTTCATATCCATTTAAAATACTTCCATGATAAATATTTTTCAGGTAAATACTAATGAATTATGACCTGCTTAGAATATACACTAAAGCAAGAAGAATTTTTATTCAAGAATTCCTTCTGAACTAGCTTAAGTACAACACTGCTCCAGAAGCCAGAACAAGCTGCATTGATCTGCTACCTATGTGCAAGAATGGGTCTTCACTTTACAAGAGACTCAAGTATGTTAAGTTCAACTGTCCACTATGAAGAAACTTAAAGTATAACCTGGGTCTTTCTTAGAAGTGTAGATTATGCCATCAATTTATGTGTCCCATATAGGAAGAAATTTAGGATGCAATATTTGAAGGAACAATTAACCTTCCAACATGATTCAGCTTGGTTGTTTCCTATAAAGATATATTTGCATCTCTATTTTATTTTCTCTTTTCCTTTATGCTAGGATTTCCATGAGGACAAAATTTTATTTTTGAAAATGCACTAAAATTACAACAATTACCTAAAAAGACTTGGAAATATTTAGGGGCCAAGAATTTAAAGAAAAGAAAGAAAGTGAAGTCACTCAGTTGTGCCCGACTGCAACCCCATGGATAGTAGCCTGTACCAGGCTCCTCTGTCCATGGGATTTTCAAGGCAAGAGTACTGGAGTGACCCAGAGATCAAACCCAGGTCTCTCACATTGTAGACAGACGCTTTACCATCTGAGCCACCAGGGAAGTCCAAAGGTATATTCTAAATGATAGTAATCATTTATATTTGTAGAACTTTATTGTGTATATATATTACATACATACACATTCATATAATCTATGAAAATTCATATATATATAAATGTTTTTCTTTTTATTCTTACAACATCTGATAATTCAGAAAGGCAGTGTGTTAGTATACTCATTTCCCAACTGTGAGAGGAAATTGTCTCAATGAGAATGAGCAGTTTAAATTTATCATAGGGCATAACTGGAAAAAGGCAAAGCAAGAAATGTTCTTTCAGTTCAGTTGCTCAGTCATGTACGACTCTTTGCAATCCCATGAATCGCAGCACGCCAGGCCTCCCTGTCCATCACCAACTCCTGGAGTTCACTCAGACTCACATGAAATTCATTACACAGTGGTATCAAAACTACCCACACTTTCAAAAGTTGTTTCTTATGGTATATGACCAGTGAGGGCCAATGATACAGAAGAGAAGAGCTGTGTTCATCCTACTACTCAGAGACAAGCAACTGGAGGCTTCAGCTCATCATGTGCTTCCACAGTGACTTCAGGAATGTATTTGCCAATAGATGGGCTTCCCAGGTGGCTCAGTGATAAAGAATCTACTTGCCAATGCAGGCAATGCACAAGATACAGGTTCAATCTCTGGGTTGGGAAGATCTCCTGGAGTAGGTTATGGCAATCCCTCCAGTTTTTTTTTTTTTTGGCCTGAAAAACCCCATGGACAGAGGAGTCTGATGGGTTACAGACTGGAGTAACAAAGAATTAGACACAATCTAGTGACTGAGCATAAGGACAACACAAGTACAATAGGTAATAGACTTTTGTAATTCCCTGAGGTTTTACGGTTGAATAAAAATTTGCCCTGCCCTCATACCTTTCACTTTCAGTAAGTAAAGAGAGGCATGTAATGTAGACTACATGAGTAAGTTAATATAACACAATAGTGGAATTTTTTTTAATAAAGTGAAATAGAGTTATGAGTAGAGACTGGCTGTGGGGTAGGATAACTACTCTTCGGTTGGATGGAGAGGAAATTGACTTCTGCTGAGGTGACACTTGATAAGAGACTTAGTAAAGCTGTCTCAGTTTGCCAAAGACTGACGGGCTTCCTGGAAGACCAGGAAACTGGGTAAGGTGGGGGCAAACCAGAATGAGTTGTTTGCTTTTGATCTGAATGAGAAGAAGGGTCTATAGGCAAGAATTGTAGGCAGAGGAAGCAACAAAAATAAAGACAGTAGTCAACTGTCTAGAGACCAAATACTACAAAAGTGAATGCCAAGGCTATACTAAATGGGCTTATTGGTAAAAGAGAAAATTACAGTTTCTTCTAAAACTGTTAAGCAAGACAAAATTAAGAGAAATGGAAACAAATCTGCTACTTACAAATCTCGTTTTAAACAAAGCTTCAGGATGAACCAACCTAATTCTGTTTTAGTCCTTTGTACCACCTTTTTAAATTATGCAACCTAATTAACAAGCAGATTTAGATGGATATATGCCTGCACACGTCTTGCTATGGTAAAAGAATAAAGATATTGCAGGACATTCTGATCCTGCCTCTTCCTGGGAATGTTTAAAGATATTTAAGAAAACCACCTCTTTTTCCTTCACAACTCTCATATATAACCCTATTTAAGATAAGAACTCACATTTTCTCTGAATTGTCATTTCCTGTGGGATCAGTATATAATGCTGTACCCTGGAACTGTAGTCAATTTTACTTATTATTAGCTTCTCATATGCAAAATGGTACAATGATAAACACACATGGCTATTATCAGTATATGTGAAGTGAGTTATGTGGAATGAGGATGCTAAGGCTTTCTGTCTTAATTTTAAAAACAGAAATTATGCAAGATAAAAAAAAAACCTACTCATATACAATCATATGACATATTTATATACACTGTATAATCTCAGTTTGAGCTATGTGGCAGGCAGGATTCCTATAGGCACCCCAGAGCGAATGAAACTCATCCCTGTATAATTCTCTCTCCTTGAGTATAGAAAACCTTTCAGTATTACTCTTGTGATTATGTTATTAAATGTTAAGTGTTAAGTCACTCAGTCATGTCTGACTCTGCAATGTAATGGTCTGTAACCTGCCAGGCTCCTCTGTTCATGGGATTCTCCAGGAAAGATTAGAGAAGGTTTCCAGCCCCTTCTCCAGGGATTGCTCCTGACCAAGGGATCAGACCCAGGTCTTCTATATTGCAGGCAGATTCTTTACTGCCTGAGGCACCAGGGAACCCATCTGATGAGTATCTTATTCAGTTCAGTTCAGTTGCTCAATCATGTCCGACTCTTCCAGACTCCATGGACTGCAGTATGCCAGGCTTCCCTGTCAATCATCAACTCCCAGAATTTGCTCAAACTCATATCCATTGAGTCGGTGATGCCATACAACCATCTCATCCTTTGTCGTCCCATTCTCCTTCTGCTTTCAATCATTCCTAGCATCAGGGTCTTTTCCAAGGAGTCAGTTCTTTGCATCAGGTGGCCAAATTATTGAATTTTCAGCTTCAGCATCAGTCCTCCCAATGAACATTCAGGACTGATCTCCTTTAGGATTGACTGGTTGGATCTCCTTGCAATCCAAGGGACTCTCAAGAGTCTTCTCAAACACCACAGTTCAAAAGAATCAATTCTTTGGCACTCAGCTTTCTTTATAGTCCAACTCTCACATACATACCTGTCACTTGGAAAAGCTATAGCTTTGACTAGATGGACCTTTAATAGCAAAGTAATGTCTCTGCTTTTAAATACGCTGTCTAGGTTGGTCATAGCTGTTCTTCCAAGGAGCAAATGTCTTCTAATTTCATGGCTGCAGTCACCATCACAGTGATTTTGGAGCCCCAAAACATAAAGCTTGCCACTGTTTCCACTGTTTCCCCATCTATTTGCTGTGAAGTGATGGGACTGGATGCCATGATCTTAGTTTTTTGAATGTTGAGTTTTACGCCAGCTTTTTTACTCTCCTCTTTAACTTTCATCAAGAGGCTTTTTAGTTCCTCTTCACTTTCTGCCATAAGGGTGGTATCATCTGCATATCTGAGGTTATTGCTATTTCTGCCAGCAATTTTGATCCCACCTTGTGCTTCATCCAGCCCAGCGTTTCTCATGATGTAGTCTGCATATAAGTTAAATCAGCAGGGTGACAATATACAGCCTTGATGTACTTTTTTCCTGATTTGGAACCAGTCTCTGGTTCCATGTCTGGTTCTAATTGCTGCTTCTTGACCTGCATACAGATTTCTCAGGAGGCAGGTCAGGTGGTCTGCTATTCCCATCTCTTTAAGAATTTTAAACAGTTTGTTGTGATCCATACAGTGAAAGTCTTTGGCATAGTCAATAAAGCAGAAATCAATGTTTTTCTGGAACTCTCTTGCTTTTTTGATGATTCAACGGATGTTGGCATGTTAATCTCTGGTTCCTCTGCTTTTTCTAAAACCATCTTGAACATCTGGAAGTTCATGGTTCACATACTGTTGAAGCCTGGCTTGGAGAATTTTGAGCATTACTTTACTAGTGTGTGAAATGAGTACAATTGTGCAGTAGTTTGAATATTCTTTGGTATTGCCCTTCTTTGGAAATGGAATGAAAACTGACCTTTTCCAGTCCTGTGGCCACTGCTGAGTTTTCCAAATTTGCTAGCATACTGAATGCAGCACTTTAACTGCATTGAGTTAGGATTAGATATATCTCAGCTGAAATTCTATCACCAAATGGTAGCTTTGTTTATAGTGATGCTTCCTAAGGTTCACTTGACTTCACATTCCAGGATCTCTGGCTCTAGGTGAGTGATCACACCATCATAGTTATCTGGGTGATTATGTTATTGGGCCCACCCAATAAATAACAGAAAGAATATTGCAAATGTAATTTACATTATTAACAAATTGACCTGAGCTAAAAAAAAGTGAGATTATACAGGTTTTTTGGCAGTTTCACTATCTCTTCAAATTTCAACTAGAAGTCAGAGATAGAGGAAGAAAATACTATTCAAAACAGATGAAGGATATGACTTCCCATTGCTGATTTTGAAGAAGGAGGGGCATGGGACAGCTGGTAGCTTCCAGGAAAGACAGACCCCCAGCAAAGGGGATTCTTACAGCAACCCAAATGTGCCTGAAATGGATTCTTCTCTAGAGTCCTCAGATAAGTGCCCCATTCAGTTGCTATCTGGAGCATGAGACCTTCAGCAGAGAATCCAATTGAACGGCTTCTGGACTTGTGACAAGCAGAAATGTGAGATTATGAATGGGTGTTGGATTAGGTCACTAAGACTGTGGTATTTTGCTATGTAGCAAAACAAAACTGATATAAGCAGGCTATTGAGTGCCAAATGGCCAAGCCCTATGATACAGGTAAGAAGAACAATAATCACATATAACTCAAAGTGTTACTGTGAAATATCTGTGACAGTGTTGTACAAATGAATAAAATATGAACTACAAATTCAAGCCATATATGCAACTTTAAATTTCCTAATAATAAAATTTTAAGTTGGGAGAAGAAACAAGTATAATTAATTATAATAATATGTTTTGTTTAGCCTAATATATCCAAAATACTGGGGCTTCTCATGTGGATCATTGGTAAAGAACCTGCCTGTAAAGCAGGAGAGGCAAGTTCGATCCCTTGTTCAAGAAGATCCTGTGGAAGAGATAATGGCAATCTACTCTAGTATTCTTGCCTGGAAAATTCAAGGAGTCTGGTGGGCTACAGTCCATGGGGTTGGAAAGAGACACAACTGAGCACACACGCATGTGTGAACACACATACACACACACACTGAAAATATTACAACCTCAAAATGCAATAAACATAAAGCATGAATGAGCTACTGCACTTTCTGTTTAGTTTTTGGTTGTCTTCAATATGAAATGCTCAGATAAATTAGGGGCTTGGGATCAACACAGATATACTACTATATAGAAAATAGATAACCAACAAGGATCTACTGTATAGCACAAGGGACTATATACTCAATATTTTGCAATAGCCTAAAGGAGAAAGAATGAAAAAAAATATATATGTATGCACAACTGAAGTAATATAACATTGCAAATCAATAGATAGTTATTATTTGGGAATGTTTAATGTGTTTCTTTCAGAGACAAGTTATATAAGATTAATTTGGTAAGAAAAGAGTCATAACTCATGGAATTATGAAGTGGGACTGTTTGCTTGTGACAACAATTTTTTTGTTTATTTTACCAGTGATTTTTACAAGGATGAAATGAGAAATTGAGGGAAAATATATCACTGCCAGTATTATACACTAATCAATGATATGGAATTTTTAAGATGGAAAGATGTTGGACAGATAGATGGATAAATAGGTAGATAGATACTGGATGCCATGTTAGCACAAGGGGTTAAATTGTTAAGTCATAATACAAATTACAAATGCCATAAACTTCCCTAAAGACTCAAAGCTTACAGGCAAGCACAAGTCATACAGGATATATTATTTTCTAGAAGTATTTAAATTCACCAGATGCAGTTTTTAATAAAACATCTCTGTTTATTCCCTGCATTAGGACTCTCTTTGGTTTATATTTAATAAAACTATAGTAATAAGCTTTCTTTTTTGAGTATGTAACATATGTTTCATGTATATGGTTTTGAATCCTCAGAACAAACACAAAAGGCTCAGAGCAGTTTATAAAATGGTCAGGGTCACTGAGAAAACACTGATAGAGAAACTGGGATCCATGTCATCTGCCAACAAACTAGTTTATTAAATAGAGCAATTTCAGCTTGAGAACTGTTTCATTTTATACACACTGTTAATAGCCAAATAGAATATACTTGTGTGACTACTACATATAAATTGTGTAGCTCAAACATATAAATTTGAGTTCATTTACAATAATAAATTCAATCTGAGCAGGAAGAACCTATTAAATTATTTTGTAGCTAGGGGCCTCTGTTTTCCACTAGTAAATGCCATTAACTTGTTTAAAAAGAGGTTTGTTTGAAGACAATTGCATGGAGGTCTTATTGAGGTCATTTACTTATCTAGCCATCCTCCCAGATAGGGTTGGAATGAGGGATTGTTAATTTATTAATTCCTTCATTCTTAGATTTTATACTCTAACATTTTTGGTAAAAATTAATATACTGCTGTGGAAGTTTAAATATATGTCTATAAATTATAGATCCACTGAACAATTTTTTTAATATTGAAATAAGCAACATCCAAAAAGGATGGAAAACTTTGATTATATATAATAATTCTTATATAATTTATAATTTAGACATTTATGTAATATGGCATTGAGTCTAAGTACTGTACACTCATTGGAGAAGGAAATGGCAACTGACTTCAGTATTCTTGCCTGGAAAATGCCATGAACAGAGGAGCTGGGCAGGCTACAGTTCACTGGTCACAAAGATTAAGACATGACTTAGTGCGTGCACGCATGTGCGCACACAAACACACACACACACACACACACACCGGACACTTACAGATATTTCCTCATTAGATGTTTGCAGCAGATGTATAAGATGAGTTTTTATCATTAGTTCATAAGTGAGGGAAATGAGCCTCAGAGTTATTAAATAACTTAGCCACAGCCTCAAAAAGAGAGAATGACATAACTAGTAGCTAAATTGACTTTTTATCTCACTCTAGTATTATTTCCACTGTATGTGTATATGTGAGAGAGACACATATGGGGAAAGAATAGAATAACAGAAATGAGAGGCAGAAAATATAAACAATAGACAAAAACTCATTAGCTAACCAGCAGCAAACAACTGCTTGAAATTCAGTTATATCATTTTGTAGGTGAGCTGCATGTAACTATTAGCTTCTATAAAATGTGTTGTGTTTTGTTCACCCTAGAGAGAATAAATCAAAATAATGCCATTTATTTTCTTACTGAACGAATGTTAATATGTATGACGACCATGTGAGAAGAGTCGGGTGGCAGAAATGAGTAGAAGATTCTAATGGTATTAGAGAAAACTGAAATGGCTCAGGGCAATCCTTTGCTTTACTTATTTATAATATCAGAATAAGAATTTTTTTGAAAAATGAAAAATGGTCAGGGTCTGTATTCCATTATTGTGACCTGCTTAAGATGTAGGGAGTAAAAGGTTTTGGCTCAAAAATGTGTAGTTGATTAAATTCTAAAATAGAGTTTTAGAAGATTTTGCAGTGGAGGGTGTTATATAAAGTTAGTCTGAATGCAGAATAAGATCTTATCCATTGTTTTATTTGGGTGATTCTATGTAAGTAATGCAGGATTCCCAGATGGCTCAGCCAGTAAAGAGTCTGCCTGCAATGAAGGAGACATAGGTTCAATCCCTGGTTTGGGAAGATCCCCTGGAGAAGGAAATGACAACCCACACCAATATTCTTACCTAAACCACTCCATGGACAGAGAACTCCATGGACAGAGGTGCCTGGAGGGCTATTGTCCATGGGGTTACAAAGAGTTGGACTCAACTGAGTGGCTAATGCTTTCACTTCTCACTTCCATTTAAATAAAGATCTGAAGCCTAAATATTTGCTAAATTTGATTTATAAAAAGGGACAGGGAGGAAGACATCAAATCATCTAGCTATTTGTCTAGGAAAAAAATGTGCATATTTATTGACTAAAAGGGAAGTATTACTTACACTGAAAATTGCTTGAGCATATAACTGAATACTCCCCATGTACCCATCTCATTTATTTCAAAGAAAGCAAATGTGCAGATGTATTACTGATGTGGAGATATTTGGATCAAAATTGAAAAACAATTATATTGCAAAAGTTATAAATAAATCACATTGGCAATATAGGTTGTTGAATGTAAACAGTATATATTTATAGAAAAAAGGGTAAATTTATTTTCTATGAAAGCAGAATATTTTCTAATAAAATATTGAATAGAAAACTAATTTATGACAGAACAGAGTTGCTTTGGTTATATACTGTGATAAGCACAGGACCTAAGGATATGAAAAATCCAGCAAAATATGCCTCCCTAGGCATGAATAAAAAACTTTAAATTGTGATTGATTCATGCAAATTTTCTCTGTATTTATTCAAATTAGCTTTCATACTTGCAAGGAATTAAAAAAAGTCCCTTTGATTCACTACATTAAAAATATAGCTTAGAAATGTCATGGATAAAATAATATCCATAAGATTTTTAGGGGTATTTTATTCCCCCCTTTTTAAAAATTAAATCACATAAATGTTAAGCATGAAACATGTTACCATGAATCCTAGTACATAATTCTTAAAATTGACCTCAACACATAATACCTGGTAAGAGCTTAAAGAAAAACAACACAATGTTGAGATTTACATTTCTGTGCTGACTGGGCACTTGCTGGTTAAAAGTTAATGATCAGACCACGTGAGGTAAGAATCCATCTCTGAATTTAACAGCTCTGTAGTTACAGACACCTTATTTCACCTTGTTCTATCTCAGTGGTTTTGTTAGAATTGAATGAGATCGTGTAGCACTTAGAAAATTACTTGGCATATTGTTAAGATTTAACACATTGGCTTTTATAGTCTTTTTACATATGCACATTATCTTTCTTAAACACCACTTTCAGACAAAATTGAAAAATTATATTGGTCAAATTCAAATAAAAAAGAGAAGAAAAATTAAAAAAATAGTGAAAGGGAATAAATGTAATGGATAATAAATGACAAACATTGTGACGGAAACTGTGTATTAAATGAGTCACATTTAGTTTTCATAAGAAAACTTCTGAGATGAAGTTTTTCTTTATTTTCCATGATATATGAAGGCTTAATGAGTAAATAAATTAGTCAAGGTCACACAACTAAGTATTGGTGACAAAATTTCACCTACAGCAATAGAAGGAATGAGGCAATTATGAGAAAATAAGAATTAATAAAATATATGAATATATGCAGAGAACATAATGAGAAATGCTGGACTGGATGAAGCACAAGCTGGAATCAAGATTTCTGGGAGAAATACCAAACACCTCAGATATGCAGATGACACCACCCTTATGGCAAAAAGTGAAGAGGAACTAAAGAACCTCTTGATAAAAGTGAAAGAGGATAATGAAAGAGTTGGCTTAAAACTCAATATTCAGAAAACTAAGATCATGGCATCTGGTCCCATCACTTCATGGCAAATAGATAGGGAAACAATGGAAAGAGTGGCAGACTTTATCTTTGGGGTCTCCAAAATCACTGCAGATGGTCACTGAAGCCATGAAATTAAAAGACGCTTACTCCTTGGAAGGAAAGTTATGACCAACCTAGATAACATATTAAAAAGCAGAGACATTAGTTTGCCAACAAAGTTCTGTCTAGTCAAAGCTATGGTTTTTCCAGTAGTCATTTATGGATGTGAGAGTTGGACTGTGAAGAAAGCTGAGTGCCAAAGAATTGATGCTTTTGAACTGTGGTGTTGAAGACTTTTGAGAGTCCCTTGGACAGTAAGGAGATCCAACAATTCTATCCTAAAATAAACCAGTCCTGAATATTCATTGGAAGGACTGATTTTAAAGCTGAAACTCCAATACTCTGGCCATGTGATGTGTGAACTGACTCATTGGAAAAGACCTTGATGCTGGGAAAGATTGAAGGCGGGAGGAGAAGGAGACGATGGAGGATGAAATGGTTGGATGGCATCATGGACTCAATGGACATGAGTCTGAGTAAACTCTGGGAGTTAGTGATGGACAGGGAGGCCTGGCTTGCTGCAGTCCATGGGGTCTCAAAGAGTCAGACACGACTGAGTGACTGAACTGAATGGATGAATTTTTATTTATTAATCTTGACTTATAAAGCATTCAGCAGCACATGCTATATATTCAGTTTCCAGTAATAGTGTTTTTCTCATGGCTACTATGTCAGTTTCTTTAACTATTTCTTCCCTCACCCTGCAACCTTCCATTTACTTCTTATTTTTAGCTATCACCAAGAAATTCCACACATTCATTTAATAAGCTACTATGTCAGACGACATAGGCACTAAAATGGAGTAATAAACAGAGTGGAATAATACTATATTTTGGCCCATATAGTTACTTTGGTATTTTGGAGGATATACATTTCTGAACATATAGATGTTTCATTGTTATATTGAGACACTTCAAACACATATAGCGGATGTAGAGAAGATGAAAATGATGATGATAAAGACTTCTGCCACTGCAGAGTGGAGGATATGGAAATTATACCTATAGGTTTTAGTTATAACCCTGAGTAGAACTTGAAAAAAAAAAATCACCGATCTTATTTGTCCTTAGTCTATATATTCGCTGATTTAAGTGCCTTTTCTTCAAGAAAAGTAAAATGTTCTTTTATTTTGAGGTACAGAAGATCATGGTTTAAATAAAATGGGTATAAAGTAGAAATCAATAATACTCTGGGGCAAAAGGAATGTATAATTTTCTGACACAGTAAATGAAATGAAATCGAACTATAGAGGAACCTGTAAATATTTGCCAAACAGACTTCAATGATAATAACAACAGTTAACTTTTATTAAGAATTTTTCATGCTAGGCACTGTAATTTTACATGTATTATCTCACTAATTTTTTGTAGTCTATATATGAGTAAAAAGAGTTTTAGAAAAGTTATTTGCATTATATTAAGTAGCTTTTCCATCATTGATTAAAAGTAACAGTGGCAGGAGACTGCCTCTCTTTGAGAAATCCCTTACAGTGACAGAGACTGTAGCGTGCTGAGCGAAACCAAATTAATTAGAATATGCAGGAAGAGTAAAGCTTTCATCTAGACACTTGATTAACAAGATATATAGGAGTCAGCAGTTTTCTTTTTCTTTTTTTTTTCAAGTTATTAGATGGAAAAATAGTGTCGTTTGCAGAATAATGTCTTCCCAAAGATTTTCACTCTAATCCTTTCAATCTGTGAATATGTTACTTCCAGGACAAAAGGAACTTCGCATGTGTGGTTAAATTAAGAATTTTGAGGTAGGGAGATTATCCCAGATTATCCAGATGTAATCATGTGTTCTTTTAACTGAAAAAGGGAGTTAAAATGATCAGAATCAGAGAGAAATTTGAAGATGCTACACTGTAAGTTTGTAGATGGAGAACTGGATCCATAGGTCAAGGAATATAAGTGGTTTCTGGAAGACAGAAAATGTAGGGAAATAGATTCCCCTAGCCTAGGAATTCCAGGAAATAAAGCAACCATGCTAAAACACTGATGTGAGCTCAATAAATCCAGTCTTGGACATCTGCACTTCAGAACTGTGAGATAATAAATGTATGTCCTTTCAAGACATTAAATGTGTGATTATTTATTATAACAGTACTGTCTTTGTAAAGATTACAATTTGAAATAATATTGAACATTTGAAGGGGCAGACTTTAGGGGCAAATACTAATGAGCAATAATAGCCACAATTTAATTGAACATATACTATGTGCAAGACAGCTATGCTGATATCAACTTACTGATGAATATAAGTGGTTTCTAGAAGACAGAAAATGTAAGGAAATAGAATCTCCTCTCCTAGGGATTCCAGAAAGTAAAGCAACTGTGCTAAAACGTTGAAGTGAACTCAATTTCATTTTTTAGAAACTAGAAGAGTTTCACTAACTTAAATGCATGTATATTCAAGGGACAGAGAGTAAATGGTAAAACTGAGAAACATCAGAAGAGAAATTCAGAAGCATGATGTCATTTAGTTAAAGAATATTTATTATCCATTAAAAAAAAAAAAGGTTTCAGTTACTACTACAACAATAAACGTGACCTATCCAAACAGGAAAGATCCCATGGCTAATAATTGATGAAAGACCTATACAGAATGCTCTATTATCAACTCACCTGTGATACATATTAAATTATCAAAGTATAAACACAAAGTTTTAAAAATGTAATTGATCAAGGTCTTAATTAAATTTACTGGAATTTCTAGTAAAATGCTATCCTTTTAGCAGTTCAAAATTTTAAATGTCTTTGAACTTAAGAGAAATAATACTTAATATTCTTGACTTATATTTATTATATCAAAGCAGAATTTTTCTCTGTATTAGGTTTAAGCTAATAGTTTATATTAGGGAGGGTTCAATTTTTTCTGGGTTGGAAATAAAAATAGCTGTATAGCCTAAAAATATGTTAGCATATAGATTGATAGCTTTCATGAACAAATGAGCCAAACTATGCTCTAAAGAATTATAATCAACAAATTATTTTAGTTACATACTTTCCCTCATGGCTCAGATGGTAAAAGCAACTGTTGGCAATGCAGGAGACCCAGGTTCGATCCCTGGGTGGTGAAGACCCTCTTGAGAATGAAATGGCAACTCACTCCAGTACTCTTGCCTGGAAAATGCCATGGATGGAAGAGCCTCATAGGCTACAGTTCATGGGGTCACAGAGTAAGACACGACTGAGGGACTTCACTTCACAGCTTCTTCACAAGTCTAAAAATATGCTTGAAAAGTCACAGAAGGATGTGGAATCAAAAATTTAAATCTTTTCTTTGTGGAATCACTACTAAGAAAAAATTAAGGGATTTAGATCCCAACAGTTAGATAACCGATATTACGTTTAGTAGATAAAGTTGCTGCAGTATACACTGGAGGGAAATGCTTAAGAAAAGATGAATTACCAAGCTTTTATAATAGTGAAAGCAAGGCATACTGACAACTGTTACAGAAAGATGATGCATGAAAGAAAAGAATGCCCTGAAATGTATGAGATATGTGAAAGGAATACCTCCCATGAATGTGGGGTTTGAGGTAGAATTAGAAATTAAAGGCTGTGATAATAATGTGGGATTACGTGATTGGCAGGATTGTGTTAATGGTAATAAAAATAGGGAAACCATCAATCATTTCAACATCATCAAGTTCACTGAGTTCCAGTTTGCCATATTTAACTTGACACTTACACAGCCTTGCTCATTTTAGTGAAATCTGTTCCTCATAATTTATATTTCGAGTTGTGTTTCCTTCTCCAGAAAGGGTTCTTATTTGATTTCTAATTTTTACTTTAAACATGTTACATTAAATATATATTAATATACATTCATTATATAAAATACTATATTAAGCAAATATAAACATAAACAATTGACAATAATATAATTGATATCCATGGACCCAACATCCAGCATTCACAGCATTGAATTATACCCAATGTTATTTCACACTATCCCTAACATTCTTTGCCTGTATTTTTTAAAGAAAATCCCAATATGGCATGTATCAGATATCATTTCCTCAGTGTGCTTCTTTGAAATATAAATGTACTTTAAAAGTAAAACTCAATGACAAAATCATTCAGATGCCTATAAAGTTAATAATAGTTATTTAATAGTATTTTCAGCCTTTAGTCAAGGTTATAGTTGCCTTACAAATATCATTTAAACAATTACAAATATTTACTTGAAGCTAGATCCAGACACAGCTCATAGCTTGTGAGGAATTACTGTGTCTTTGTTGGTTTTTAATCTCCAGACTCTCTGCTTCACATCTCTCTTTCACCATTCCAACTCTGACAATTAATTTGGAAAAGTAATTGAGGAAATTGCCCTTAAGTTTCCCACAGCCTGAAGATTTCTGATAGCATTCTCTCACATCTGTTTTTCCTATAAATTGGTGGTTAAATCTAGAGACATGGTCAAACTTAGATTAGACTCTTTGACCAAATTACTTCTAAGGTTTGGGCTACTTCTTTCTGGAATTCTATTGATGTCTTTCTATTTCTTTTATAATATCAAAACCCATAAACCTCCATTTCACTTCTCACTGACACTATGTGAAATCTGTGTTCAACCTTGCCTGGAGTATAGCTGTAATAACAACACCGACTACATGTTGACAAGCCAAAATCCCTGTTAATATATCGGATCACTGTCTTGAATAACAGACCTGAACACACAGCTGTATAACAGGCTATGCTTTGTATCACAGATGCATCACAAAATTACTACATCTAAAACTAAGTAATTAGTGTTTCCTTGAAAACATGTTTCTTCTTATATACCTTATTTTAATAAGAATTTCATATATTAAGAATATGATCTTTGGGACTATACACATTCTAATCCATGTTCTGTCTGTTCCTTTCTAAACAAGTTTCATCAGTCAATGAAATAATGTAAAGAATTAATTTCAAAAATTGAGATACTTATAATTGTAAATATTTGAATGTTCACTGTTATCTCTATGTCCAAGTGATTTACAAGCATTTTATCAACTAAATCTTACTTCAGCCTTTGGAAGAGGGTAAAATTACTCTGGCTTTACAGCTGAGGTAACCCAGGCACAATGAGGTTAAATAGATTGTCCAGGCAGTCTGTTTTCAGAGTTCAAAGTCTTAGCCTACATCCTCTAATATTTTTGAAAAAATGAATAAATAACATGGGTAAAATACTTAAAATAACGTTTTATCTGGCACAGAATACCTATATGTTAACTGGCATTGATATTTTATTATTATATTTAAAGTTTCCCAGTAAGGCACATAAGATCTTTTACAGAAAGAAAATAAGACCCTTTCCATTCTCTCCATAAAATTAAAAGACGCTTACTCCTTGGAAGAAAAGTTAGGACCAACCTAGATAGCATATTCAAAAGCAGAGACATTACTTTGCCGACTAAGGGCCATCTAGTCAAGGCTATGGTTTTTCCTGTGGTCATGTATGGATGTGAGAGTTGGACTGTGAAGAAAGCTGAGCACCGAAGAATTGATGCTTTTGAACTGTGGTGTTGGAGAAGACTCTTGAGAATCCCTTGGACTGCAAGGAGATCCAACCAATCCATTCTGAAGGAGATCAGCCCTGGGATTTCTTTGGAAGGAATGATGCTAAAGCTGAAACTCCAGTACTTTGGCCACCTCATGCGAAGGGTTGACTCATTGGAAAAGACTCTGATGCTGGGAGGGATTGGGGGCAGGAGGAGAAGGGGACGACCGAGGATGAGATGGCTGGATGGCATCACGGACTCGATGGACGTGAGTCTGAGTGAACTCCGGGAGTATGTGATGGACAGGGAGGCCTGGCGTTCTGCCATTCATGGGGTTGCAAAGAGTCAGACATGACTGAGCGACTGAACTAAACTGAGCCTCATCTTTATCTCATCCTGCTCTTCATTGGTCCTTCTCTACTAAAATTTCTCAATGATATCTCATGTTCCATGTACTCTAGAATGCCTCATTGATCACTCTTGTCATCTTGAAAGCATAGTAGGTACTTTAAGACTGAGATCACAGGCTGAGCCCCTCTTTTACAAAAACAAGGCTCAAAGCCAAGTTTGATATTCTTCCTTGACTATTTGCTGAGAGTTTTATCAAAGACAGCTTCAAAGCCAAGTTCCTAAAAGAGCACATCTCTTCTTTGTCTCTGTTATTGTCCCATCCACTCACTCTACAACTGGACAAATTCTGATTGTGTGCTTACCGATTCTCTTTAGCAGTCCTCCTAAGTCACACATAATGCTCTACTTATTAAAGTTAAAGCTAATGGATACACTTAATTTAAAAAAAAAATCTCAATAACTAGCTAAACATATATAGAGATTTGCTTTTTCTGGTGACCTTCTTCTTCTGTACTTTACCCTGATGTGCCTCTTCAGTTTTTTCATATTATTCTCTATAAGTTCATTTTAAATTCCATTATGCTCTTTACTTTCCTTACATGGGACTGTTGCTATTCCCCAGAATTTTGGCTTCAGATCTTTTCTATTTATGTCCTAAATGTTCTCCCCAATTATCTCTGATTTTTTACCATTTGTTTTTAACATAATTGCATTTCAGGGAGGTAGAAATGTCTACTGACAATTCTGAAACTTGGGATTGAAGCTTTAAAATGACATCAGAGATTTAAAAAAAAAAATTCATGCGAAGGGTTGACTCATTGGAAAAGACTCTGATGCTGGGAGGGATTGGGGGCAGGAGGAGAAGGGGACGACCGAGGATGAGATGGCTGGATGGCATCACGGACTCGATGGACGTGAGTCTGAGTGAACTCCGGGAGTATGTGATGGACAGGGAGGCCTGGCGTTCTGCCATTCATGGGGTTGCAAAGAGTCAGACATGACTGAGCGACTGAACTAAACTGAGCCTCATCTTTATCTCATCCTGCTCTTCATTGGTCCTTCTCTACTAAAATTTCTCAATGATATCTCATGTTCCATGTACTCTAGAATGCCTCATTGATCACTCTTGTCATCTTGAAAGCATAGTAGGTACTTTAAGACTGAGATCACAGGCTGAGCCCCTCTTTTACAAAAACAAGGCTCAAAGCCAAGTTTGATATTCTTCCTTGACTATTTGCTGAGAGTTTTATCAAAGACAGCTTCAAAGCCAAGTTCCTAAAAGAGCACATCTCTTCTTTGTCTCTGTTATTGTCCCATCCACTCACTCTACAACTGGACAAATTCTGATTGTGTGCTTACCGATTCTCTTTAGCAGTCCTCCTAAGTCACACATAATGCTCTACTTATTAAAGTTAAAGCTAATGGATACACTTAATTTAAAAAAAAAATCTCAATAACTAGCTAAACATATATAGAGATTTGCTTTTTCTGGTGACCTTCTTCTTCTGTACTTTACCCTGATGTGCCTCTTCAGTTTTTTCATATTATTCTCTATAAGTTCATTTTAAATTCCATTATGCTCTTTACTTTCCTTACATGGGACTGTTGCTATTCCCCAGAATTTTGGCTTCAGATCTTTTCTATTTATGTCCTAAATGTTCTCCCCAATTATCTCTGATTTTTTACCATTTGTTTTTAACATAATTGCATTTCAGGGAGGTAGAAATGTCTACTGACAATTCTGAAACTTGGGATTGAAGCTTTAAAATGACATCAGAGATTTAAAAAAAAAAAAAGACTCAAGTCTCAGAATTGATGGTTGAAACATTAGAAATATATGAGACAGTATTAAAGAGTTATCTCTTTTTTCCCTAAGAGCAGAATGAGAGGCAGACATAGCTCTACAAAGACCACAAATATAATCCCAATTATGTCCAGAGATGTCCCATTTGGGAGATCAGAAACAGAATGCATGCCAGGGATACACAGAAGAAATAGTTAGAGATGCAGAATAAATCTATTTATCTATCATCATGCTATCCAAGGCAGGAAAGATTAAGGAGACAGTCACTAAAATCAAAGGGTGTAAAATCCAATTGTAATAACTCCATTTAATTTTGGGGGTCTTTAGAGTCATCGGTAAGACTTATTTTTAATAGTTTCCAAACTGTGGCTTGAAGATGCTTGACAAGGTAAGACAAAGAAATAATAGAAGAGAGTCTCATGTTCCTAAAATTTGTTCATAATTTATATAAATAATGCTTTATACACATATAATAATTTCATATATATTAATTTTTAGACACATATATACATAGGTACATTCACATGTAGGTTTTAGTAACTGAGAAACTGTTGAATATAAATTAATTTCCTCAGTGTAGAATACTCCTCTCTATGGTCCAATAATCTCTTTTGTCTTCACCACTAATCCCTATTCATATTTCAAAACTCAATTTAAGTGTGATTTTCTGTTGGTCACACATTTTCAACATTTCTTCTTATAAACTCTTACCTTTGCAATTACCTAGTAGGTGCATTCATTTAATCAATATTCATTTCCATGCTCTGCACACTGACACTAGCTTACTCTGGGATAAAGTAGTGATCCAGGTAAACAATGTCCTATATTTATGAAGTTTAATGTCTAGTAAAGTTGACTCTCCTTATACTTCCTATGAAAAGTAGTAAGAGGCCCAGACTTTTACTTAGGCTCATAAATTGGAAAACTTATTTACTTTGAAAAGAGGGGGAAAAAAAGATAGAGGATTATTTTATGATGTAAAATTTCTCCAGTAATTCAAATACTTCCAAGCAAGAATGGAAAGGTGTCTATGGGCTTAAAATTACAGTATGTAACTTACAATTCAAGTTATAATGTTAAATTGTAATGTTAAGCTTTGATCAGTATCCCCTTCCCATATGCCTCCATATGGTATCTTTATTTTTTTTGATAAAATTTGCTTTTGTACAATAGATGAGCTAAAAGAACATGAGGAGATTATGGAGAGATTGTCTCAATCTCATTCTTAATTTTATGTAATATTATTTTTACAGTTCACTCTATGAGTCATTATGTTTCCATGACTGTAATACAGCGTGGAATAGCCCTCAGATCAAATTATTTGAAGATTAAGAAAGAAAGGAGGAAAAAATAAAACCATTGCAGCGCCTTCATATGAATCAATGCAGTAGCCAATTTTGAACTAAGGTTTGCTGGGTTCAAGGCTGCTTTATGATATTCAGATGCAGATGTCCTCAGCATGAGATCTGGGCTTGCTATGACTTTCACCAAAAAGCTAATGACTTTAAAAGATGAGAATGGTTATATTTTAGGGAGATTTCTGAGTCCTTTGCCAACTACTGAACCAGAACTGTTTAAAAATACAGTACCAGAAAGACTTTTCAGAGAGCTGTCAGATTGTAACATTGCAGAGTTACATAATCATTGCATTCTCTAATGGATGCCAGGAAAGAATAGCTGGGAATTAATGAGTGGATCCAATTGTTTAGTTTCTCTGGTTGTGAGTATCTCTGCCAAGTTTAGGCTATGCCCTTCCTATCCATTCATCAGGAAAATAAGACTTCTCTACATTTTATCTATCATATGCTCATTTGAACATCTTTTTTGTACTATAGTGTTGTAAACAAAAGTATTTCTCTCCGCTTATCTCTTAGTACTCTTACTTCCATCCAATTTTGTGTAATCGTTGTTTCCCAAGCATGCCGGCTGCACACCTGCTTCCTTTATTTTATCATGCTATTTTACTCTTTGGAACACTTTTATACATGTTTTCTGATTTTTTTTTTTTTTTCAGTAGTACCCAGCCTCCATGGTCCAGCTCAAGCTACTCTACTAAAGTACTTTATGGTACTATCTCCTACATTTCTTCTAAAAAACAATAGATATGTTTTTGTAGATAGATAATTTCCATATGTGTGTATATATTTCTTTCTGTCATTGCCATTGAACAGTTGTAAAAAAAAAACCCACTATGGATGGATGCTTACTCAGTCATGACCAACTCTTTTTGCAATATAGAATATCAAATGTGTGTATATTAAACATATGTGTGAGTTTCAGATATAAGATTTAATATGAAAAATATAAACAGGGTATAAAAAGTGCTATAATCATTCAAAGATAGATTTTACTTCAGTCTGAATCATATGGCATAATAAATAGCAAACAGTAGCTTAAATAGATAATTAAATTTATGCCTATTTTTTGTTCTATTAAATCAATTATTTTCTTCCTGATAGAAGGGGGCAAAGTACTATATACTTTCTATCTCTGGTGACTCAGCAGTAAAGAATCGACCTCCCAATGCAGGCAATGTAGGTTCAATCCCTGGGTCAGGAAGATCCCCTGGAGAAAGCAATAGCAATCTATTCCAGTATTCTTGCCAGGAAAATCCCACCAACAGAGGAATCTGGTGGACTACAGTTCATGGGGTCACAAAGAGTTGGACATGAAAGTTTTCTACAGATTCAGTCAAAGCTTATTGTTATTCAGTCATGTCCAAGTCTTTGCAACCCCATGGACTGCAGCAGGCCAGGTCTCCCTGTCCCTCACCATCTCCCAGAGTTTGCCCAAGTTCACATGCATTGTATCTGTGATGCCATCCAGCCATCTCATCCTCTAACACCCTCTTCTTCTGCCCTCAATCCTTCTCAGTATCAGGAACTTTTCCACTGAGTCATCTGTTTGCATCAGATGACCAAAATACTGGAGCTTCAGCTTCAGCATCTGTCCTTTCAATGAATACTCAGAGTTGATCTCCCTTAAGATTGACTGGCTTGATCTCCTTGTGGTCCAAGGGACTTTCAGGAGTCTACTCCAGCAACACAGTTTGAAGGCATCAATTCTTTGGTGTTCTGCCTTTACAGTCCAGCTCTCACAGCCGTACATGATCACTGGGAAGACCACAGCTTTGACTATATGGGCTTTGTTGGCAGAGTGATATCTCTGTTTTTCAACATACTGTCTATGTTTGTCACTGCTTTCTTGCCACGAAGCAATTGTCTTCAGATTTCATGGCTGCAATCACCATCCACAGGGATTTTGGACCCCAGGAAGAGGAAATCTGTCACTACTTCCACCTTTTCCCCTTTCACTTGCCATGCAGCAATGGGGTTGGATGCCATGACCTTAGTTTTTTTTAATATTTAGTCTTAAGCTGGCTCTTTCACTCTCTTCCTTCACACTCATCAAGAGACTCTAATTCTTCTTTGCTTTCTGCCATCAGAGTAGTATCATCTGCACATCTGAGGTTGTTGATGTGTTTCCCTCCTACCTTGATTCCGGCTTGTAACTCATCCAGCCCAGCATTTCTCATGATGTGCTTGGCTGGCCTATAGGTTAAACAAACAAGATGACAAGCAGACAGCCCTGTCTTGCTCCTTTCTTGATCTTGAATCAATCATTTGTTCCATACAGGGTTCTAACTGTTGCTTCTTGACCCCCATAAGGTTTCTCAGGAGACAGATATGATGGTCTGGTATTATCTCTCTAAGAGCTTTCCGCAGTTTGTCATGGTACACATAGTCATATGCTTAAGCATATTGAAGAAACAGAGGTATATGTTTTTCTGAAATCCTCTTGCTTTCTCTATAATCCAGAGAATGTTGGCATTGGATCTCTATAATCCAGAGAATGTTGGCATGTTCCCCGTCATGGTTCACTGCCTTGTCCTAGCAAATGGGTTTGAATAACTCAATGAAGCTATGAGCCATGTCATGTAGGGCCACCTACGAAAAAGGGTCATAGCAGAGAGTTCTGACAAAACGTGATCCACTGGAGGAGGGAATGGCAAACCACCCCAGTATACTTGTCATGAAGACCTCATGAATTGTATAAAAGGCCAAAGCTTATTATATCCCTACTACGAACAAAGCACTATTCTGGGCTAATTCATAGACATTATTTTATTTTTACCTTTACACAATTAATAAATTGTTGATTACAATAAAGATCAGCACAACTGATTAATTTTATACTGCTTTTCATATTCCAATGCAGAGTCTCAGTTTGATGTTGCCATTTCATGTATTATTTCATTTGGATTAATATTTATTTTATAAGGAGATATATAACATTAAATAAAACAAAAGTTCAAGGTTGCTATTACTTTAAATGGTTTGTTTTCAAATATTTAGAATATTGCTTACCTATTCGAGTAAATATATTGAACTCGGACTGTGAATCATAGAACTGAATAGCAATAAAATTCTGAAGTAAAGACAAATTCACAAAATTTGTATAAAAAATGTCAGAGAAGTTTGTGGAAAATTATCAGCATGAATTTAGATCCAAAATAGACTTTAGCCATTCCTTTCCTATCCCCTATACAATTTACTTTCAGTGGAAAAGAAAAAAGTAGATACAGTCAAATTTTAAATTAGCAGACACTTGGTCCTGTCGGCCACATCCATAACACTTGGTTCACTCCAAAATGTCCTTAATATTTAGCCATATTTGATCTTGTCCAAAATGTCCATAGAGACATTCGGTCCACACCAAAAGTTCCTTGAAATTGAGTCCTGTCAAAAATCACGTGGTATGGAACAAACGTGCTCATAGATATTTTATTTTCTTAGTTTCTTTTTTTTTTTTTTAATGTGGGCCATTTTACAGTTCTTTATTGAATTTATTTCAGTATTGCTTCTTTTTTTATGTTTTAGTTTCTTTGGCCAAGAGGCATGTGGGATCTTAATGCCCTGACCAGTGTTCAAACCTGAACCTCCTACATTGGAAGGTGAAGTCTTAACAACTAAACAGCCAGGGAAGTTAATCATGGACATTTTAGACAAGACCAAATTTCATGGACTTTTTGTTGTAATCCAAATGTCTTATTAACATTTTGGACAGGACCAAATGTCGCTCAAGGCAAATTTTTTAAAAATAGAATAAGAATTTTAACAGTTTATTCCACAAAGACTTTCACATTTTCACTTTCACTCTTTACTTTCTCTCATAGAGAGCACTCTACGATTAACTGTGCATTATTGACTTGTGTTTTTTGCAAACATATTAAATCTGACTAAAACATTATATTCTCAATATTTTCATATACAGATCACTAATACTTTCATTTTCTCCTTCAGCCTTTGTACTGAAAATGATAAACTAATTTTCTATTCATATAGGGAGTTTTATGTCTTTTGTAACATATATGTGTATTCTTTATCTATTGGGCTACTCCAATGTGTTTTAAACAATAATACATGTAGCTGGTCCCATCACTTCATGGGTAATAGATGGGAAAACAGTGGAAACAGTGTCAGACTTTATTTTGGGGGGCTCCAAAATCACTGCAGATGGTGACTGCAGCCATGAAATTAGAAGACGCTTACTCCTTGGAAGAGAAGTTATGTCCAACCTAGATAGTATTTTCAAAAGCAGAGACATTACTTTGCCGACTAAGGTCCATCTTGTCAAGGCTATGGTTTTTCCTGTGGTCATGTGTGGATGTGAGAGTTGGACTGTGAAGAAGGCTGAGTGCCGAAGAATTGATGGTTTTGAACTGTGGTGTTGGAGAAGACTCTTGAGAGTCCCTTGGACTGCAAGGAGATCCAAGCAGTCCATTCTGAAGGAGATCACCCCTGGGATTTGTTTGGAAGGAATGATGCTAAAGCTGAAACTCCAGTACTTTGGCCACCTCATGCGAAGAGTTGACTCATTGGAAAAGACTCATGCTGGGAGGGATTGGNCCTTGGACTGCAAGGAGATCCAACCAGTCCATTCTGAAGGAGATCAGCCCTGGGATTTCTTTGGAAGGAATGATGCTAAAGCTGAAACTCCAGTACTTTGGCCACCTCATGCGAAGAGTTGACTCATTGGAAAAGACTCATGCTGGGAGGGATTGGGGGCAGGAGGAGAAGGGGACGACCGAGGATGAGATGGCTGGATGGCATCATGGACTCGATGGACGTGAGTCTGAGTGAACCCTGGGAGTTGGTGATGAACAGGGAGGCCTGGCGTGCTGCGATTCATGGGGTCGCAAAGAGTCGGACACGACTGAGCGACTGAACTGAACTGAACTGAACTGTGGGCATGCTAAGTCACTTCAGTCCTGTCTGACTCTTTGTGATCCCATGGACTGTAGCCCAGCAGGTTCCTCTGTCCATGGGATTCTCCAGGCAAGAAATACTGGAGTGGGTTGCCATTTCCTACTCCAAGGGATCTTCCCAACTGAGGGGTCAATCCCATGTCTCTTATGTCTCCCGCATTGGCAGACAGGTTCTTACTGCTAGCGCCACCAAACAATAATCTAGGAATTGGATTTACTGTGAAAAGTTTGTACCCTGTGGACTTTACAGTCTCGTTCAGGGCCTAAATACAAATTTCCAAATGCTGTGATAATTGCTGTTAAAAAGCAGGATAAAGAACAAAGATACTTCTCAGCCATTACAAAGAATGAAGTTTTGCCATCTGCAGCAACATGGATTGACTTGGAGGGCATCATGGTATCACTTACATGAGGAATCTAAAGAATACAGCGAAGGAGTGAATGTGATAAGAAACAGACTCTCTGATATAGAGGAACAGTGGTTACTCATGAGGAAAGGAAAGGGAGAAGCAACAATATAGGGGCAGAGAAGTAAGGGGCACAAACCATTAGGTATACAATAAGCTGCAAGGATATATTTTACAACACGGGAAATAGAGCCAGTATTTTATAATAACTACAAACGAAGTATAACCTTTACAAATTGGGACTCTCTACACTGTACAACTGTAACTTATACATATTGCACAACAACTCTACTTCAATTCAAAAACAAACAAACAAAAAAAAAAAGAATAAGGAGTGTCAGACTGACAGGTGCTAAAACATTTAGGCTGATGAGCAGAGATGTGAATAAAGTAGTACAGAGACACCTTTGAGTAATTAGGGAAAAGTCTTCTGGTAAAAGGTAATGGAAATGTGCAGTTGAGGCGTGCATGAGTTTAAGAATCAAAAAGTGATGGCAGAAGTAGGTGAACGTGAGGACGTGAGGAGGAGTCAAGGGGAGGAGCCTGCCAAGCTATGTTTTGTGGCAACGGGATTTAGTACCCTTTTCTCGCCACCTTCTATTATTTCACTTTTCCCATCCTCAGCTGGCTGACCTGAGATCTCCCCTCTAAAGCACTCCAACCCCTTCTTTGAGGGACTGAAGCTCCCATTTCTCTGCTGGCCCCTGGCAGGGACCCACTCTCAGATCCTAGAGACCGCTCTCGGTGCCCTGCCCAGAAGCCTGCTCCATCTTAGTAGGGGAGGACCCCTACCTTGTCAGAGCTCTCTCATGCTCCATATCCCTCTAATTTTTTCAGTCTCCAGCCAGAGAAAACTGTTCGCTTTTAAAAGACTTCTGTGATTATTCCAGCCTACTCAGATCATATCCGTATCTTTAAGTCAAATGATCTAAGATGCTGTTCAAAGAAAATATTTGACTGAATAATCAAGGGCCGGGAATTTTGGAGGGCCATCTTAGAATTCTGACAACTGCAGCCATCATTTAATTTAAAGTAAGTAAAACTGTGATGATGTTTGTAGAACTCTATAAATAAAAAATGCTGAAATGTGAAGATAAAACAAATCAAGTTCATAATGTATATTTACAAAACATGAAAGCTTTAAAAAAGACATCCATAGGCACAGTTTCATTTAATCTTTAGACAATCCTCTGTGTTATAGTTAGTATTATCCCTATTTTCAGATAGGGCCAAACAAAGAGTTTAAAGAATCCCAGTGAACACACAGTGGCAAAATAGATTTATATTCATGTCTTTTGCAGCTTTCCTGATGGCCCAGATAGTTAAGAATCTGCCTGCAATGCAGGAGACCTGGGTTTGCTCCCTGGGTCAGGAAGATCCCCTGGAGAAAGAACTGGCAACCCACTCCAGTATTCTTGCCTGGAGAATCCCACGGACAGAGGAGTCTGGTGAGCTACGGTCCATGGGGTCACAAAGAGTCGGACAGGACTCAGTGACTAACACTTGCACATTTCCTGTTTCTATGTAAATGTGAGAAATCTTTAGGATTGTTTAGCTTTTTTCTGAAAAAGCAGACACCATTTTAAAACATAAATAGTATTACAGAACAGTTTCATACTTATCCCATAAAATCACTCTTAGTTTTTACAATGTTTCATTAGAATTAAAATCGAAAATACTTAAGTAAGTGTTAGTTGCTCAGTCGTGCCTGACTCTTTGCGACCCCATGGACTGCAGCCCTCTGTCCGTGAGATTTTCCAGGCAAGGATACTGGAGTGGGTTGCCATTTCCTTCTCCAGGGGATCTTCCCAACCCAGGAATCGAACCCAGATCTCCTGCACTGCAGGCAGATTCTTTACCGACTGAGCTACAAGAGAAGCCCAACCAATCTCTTAAGTCGCAGGGGGAGAGAGAGACAAAGAGAGAGACAGAGAAAGGAGTGTTATTAACAGCAGAATGAGAATATCAGGTTTTTTTTTTTTACCATAGAGAAAACAATGTCATAGTTTTAAGTGTCCCATATTAGATATAGACTATTTTATACTCTACACATTTTGCCTAAGAGTATGGAGTCTCAAATGCACAACATGAACTGTCACAGCTGTTATTTCCACTGTTTGAGAAACTACAACCCTTAAATAAATCCCATACTTAATTAGCAATGCAAATATTACATAAAATATTTCTATGCTCCTGTCTTTTCAGATGATAAAAATTCAGGATTTTAATAAAAGGAAGACAACTAAAATATTATAAGTACAAAGAGAATGCAGGAATAAAATTGGTTTTAATAGTAATTTTTCCCCTAAAGAGAAAACATTTTCCTAATGGAAAGTATGTTTAGGGATCACCAAAATTTTTGAAGTTGCCTGACACCTGCCTGGCACCTTCGCAAAAGTTATAAAAAAGAGAGAAAAAGTTTTGGAGAAAAATTTTGAAGACTGTCAAAAGTACATGCTATAAACCATTAAAACCTGCCTAGCTGTTGCTTTTAATTCTATAAGTGACAGAATATTAATCAAACATAGAGAAAAAACATATATATGTGAATACATATTTCTTTTTTTTTTTTCATTACTATTGAACTATTGATTACCCATCTAAGATATCTTCAAGACATGTTCTTTTCCTTCCTTTTTACCCATACTATGCCCTCAATCTAATAAGATAAAGCGCCATTGTAGTTTTTTGGTCAGGAGTCATAGAAGAAATAACTCCCTGGTTTTGCTCACTTTCTCTAATACTGCAAGAGTGTGTTTTGGGGAAGGCATTTGCTGAATTGTCAGTTAGCACACATAATAGCCACATACGACTCAAATTTAGTGGTCATTAAACACTTAAAATAGTAAGGAGGTAGTTGAAACTCTCAGTTGGCTAAATTATGATCCTGGGGCAGTCTTTTCTTTATTGCTTGCATTAGCTTCTTGTCATCATTCACAGTGAAATTCAGGTGACAATCCCTGGTGCTTCTTAAATCTTTCCTAACTACATTACTCCAGGTGTTCTGGTGGACTCCAGCACTGATCACATCTTCCTTGAGTGTCAGGAATCATAAACTTGGAGTGAAAATGGAATGGATCAGAATGTTTATGTTAAATGAGACAATATCTTCATTACATAAGTTTTCTACTTTATCATCTTTTTTTTTTTTTTTCCTTTCTAAAAACAGAATGCCTCAGAAGCCAGTGTCTTTCTCTCCTGGGAGAACTATAGCATCCTCAGTAAATGGCTAAGCAAACCTACCTATTGTTTATTGAGAATTAGGTATGCTAACAATTCGCTACAATACAATTCTGAACTTCCAGAATCTTTAGAGACACTGTGGTATGGCCGTGAGCCAACTATGCAGTCCTCTACAGAGCTGCAGAGCCATCCGAGTTGTTTGTTCTTGTTGTTTTACTAAATCCTGTCCAACTCTTTGTGACCCCATGGACTGTAACCTGCCAGGCTCTTGTGTTCACGGGATTTTCCAGGCAAGAAGACTACAGTGGGTTGTCATTTCCTTCTCCAAGGGATCTTCCCCACCCAAGGATTCAACCCACATTGGCTGCATTGACAGGTGTGTGTTTTATTTTTACCACTGAGCCACCAGGGAACCCATCTGAGTTGTTTACTCATTGAGATTTTTAACCACAATTCTCCAGAGTATCCAAAGTTCAAGACTATCTAGAGCAACCTGTCCAAGTTCACGACATCACTCAGTCTACTTCCTACCTAGTGAACAATTACTTTTATGGAGGTAAATACGGGGGGAAATAAAAAGCAGAAAGCAGAACAAAATTAACAAATTAGAGGGAGCTTTCCAGTAGGTATGAAATGCTACATTAATGCAATCTATTGGAAATAGGATGTCAATTAACTAAGCCTTCCACATATGATACCTTACACAACTGGAAAAGTACAAATTGACTAACACTTGGAAGAGGTACATAACTACACGATACATCAGCCGGATGATGACCCCTTAAAGCTGTCATTCACAGGAAACTGATATTCTGAGAGGGAAAAGGGCACAGTGTCAGTTTTCTAGGGACAAATGTATCTATGTGTATATGTACATAGAGCTAGATGACAGATATAGATATATTTGTGTTCTTCTGTTGCTAAGTCATGTCTGAGTCTTTCTGCAGTCCCATGGACTGTAGCCCACCAGGTTCCTCTGTCCATGGGATTTCCCAGGCAAGAATACTGAAAGTGGGTTACCTTTTCCTTCTCCAGGGTATCTTCCCATCCCAGGGATTGAACCCATGTCTCCTGCATAGAAAAGTGAATTCTTCTGAACCACCAGAGAAACCCATATATAGATACACATGTATGTATATGTTATATGTATATATAATTAAATATATACATATATAATTAAAATCTCCTGGAGAAGGAAATGGCAACCCACTCCAGTATTCTTGCCTGGAGAATCCCATGGACAGAGGAGCCTGGTGGGCTACAGTTCACGGGGTCACAAAGAGTCGGACACGACTGAGTGACTTCACTTTCACTTTCATAATTAAAATGCCTTTTAAGGAATTGTTAGAAAAGCTTATGGTAAGAAATTCCTTATTTGAACAGGCTTAAAACTTTTAGTATTAGGAAAAGTTTTTGTCCATGCACCCAACTAAATAAATATTAAATATATAAGGGCTATCAGTTTTCAGAGAGAGCCAAAAATTAATGTGACAGATCTTAATATTGCCAGTTATGGTCTTGGCAGAGTTGGCCCTAGAATTCTCATATGTTGTCCCATAAAGGAGATGGTGGCTTGATCATTTTGTTCTATTCTGAATGACACAAGAATTTTATAATTATGATCCCTTTTGAATCCTGCTATCATTAAAGGAGAGTACTGAGATGCCATTTATAAAACTTTTACCTTCAAAGTGAAAATTATACCATTACATATAAAATACATTTACCTTTATTAAAGCTATATGAAGAGTTGTAACCACCCCTACTTTTTAAATGTATTCTGTTGTTTTCTTGAGATATTTTATGCTGAATATAATTCTAATGCTACTAACACTGCTTTGTAAAATTCATATTGAAGACATGGGAAGTTTACCTGAAGATGTCTTTTTTTTGCGATTGTAGAGGATAAACTAAATTGTGAATGACTACAGCAGTAATGAAAGCACCTGTAACATGCTACTAAAGCAAAGGAAGAAAAAATATCCTCTATAGCCTCTGTAATATTAGCAAAGAAGCTAAAATGTGAAAATTGTCTTCACATCTTTTGGTATGTCTTAATGATGCCAGTTCTCATTTCATCATCCAGACTCCTCCATCACTTTGCAAGCAATTTAGTACTTTTTCATATAATTGGTCATATTTACTCCTGTGGATTTTGAGTTGCCTGCTTCATTTCCTCTGTTGGTCATTCACCCCGCACCACTACCTTGAAGAACCATGCAGCCTCTCGTAGGCCTGAGTGCCTTCCAAGGAGACAAAGGGGCAAGGGCGAATTGTGAGCAGAGCTTTTCTCTGGCCCAAATCTCATTAATTTAGTGCATTCATCTAGATGTAGAGCACTTTAGTGCAACTCTGAAGGAATTCAGCATCATGAAAGAAAGTAAACATACCATCCAAAGGAATGCAGAGCATATTTATGAACAGCTCTTCTGGAAATACATTATAATCTAGAAGTCTTATTAGGCAGCACGGTACCAGGCATATACCCTATGTGTCAACAGTAAGCATGATTTCAGTCAAGACATTTTCATCAACTAAGGGAATACCCTTCTGTTCATTTTTTTTTTTTTCATATTTATTTTTATTTACTTACTTATTGGGACTTGCCTGGTCTTAGGGCTTCCCAGGTGGCACTAGTGGTAAACAACCCACCTGCCAATGCAAGAGACACAAGAGACAGGGGTTCAATCCCTGGGTTGGGACGATCCCCTGTAGGATGGCATGGGAACCCATTTCAGTATTCTTGCCTGGAGAATCCCATGGACAGAGGAGCCTGGTGGGCTGCAGTCCATAAGGTCTCAAAGAGTCGGACACAACTGAAGGGACCTAGCAAATAAACGGGAGAAGGCAATGGCAACCTACTCCAGTGTTCTTGCCTGGAGAATCCCAGAGACAGAGGAGCCTGGTGGGCTGCCGTCTCTGGGGTCGCACAGAGTCGGACGTGACTGAAGCGACTTAGCAGCAGCAGCAACACGTACACACCCACCAGGTCTTAGATTCGGCATGTGGTATCTTCAATCTTCATTGCAACATGCTGGATCTTTTTTAGCTGAGGCATGTGAACTCTGAGATGAGGCATATGGGATCTAGAGATCCCTGACCAGAGATTGAACCCAGGCCCCTTACACTGGGAGCATGGAGTCTTAGCCACTGGACCACGAGAGAAATCACCCTGTTCATTTTTTGAAAATTTTCTTTTATTTTGAAATAATTGTAGATGCACAAGAAGTTGCAAAAATAGTAAAGTCATCTATAATCTTCAGAGAATTTTAATGACTTACATAAACACAGTACCACAGTTACTGTGCTGTGCTTAGTTACGCAGTCATGTCAGACTCTTTGGGACCCTATGAACTGTAGCCTACCAGGCTCCTCTGTTCATGGGGATTCTCCAGGAAAGAATACTAGAGTGGGTTGCCATGCCTTCCTCCAGGGGATCTTCCCAACCTAGGAATCAAACCAGGGTCTCCTGCATTGCAGGTGGATTCTTTACCAGCTGAGCTACCAGAGAAGCCCCCCAAGAGGGGGAGCCAGGAAATTGGCATAGGTTTAGTATACAGACCTTATTCAGATTTCACCAGTTTTTACATGCAGTGCTTTGTATCTCTTGTGTGTGTGTGTTGTTCTATGCAACTTTATCCCATGAATATGCTTAGGGAACCACCACCAAAATAAAGATACAGATCTGTCCATCATTCCAAAGGAACACCCCCCGCCCTTGTCTCCAGCAAACACTAAACTGCTCTCCATCTCTATAATTCTGTTATTTCAAGAATATTACATACATGCATTCATACAATGTATAACCTTTTTTGAAGGCAACATACTGCTTTAATTTGTCTCAATGATTTAATTGAATATATTCAAATAACACAATGTACTCAAATTTCAATAGTAAAGATGCTTCAGGAAGAAATAAATTACAGCATGACTCTCTTAGCATTCTGATCACCTGAGGAAAGTCAATACACTGGTAAATTCTCCATGTAGGATTAATATCTTCTGGAAAATATTAATATGTCATTGCTATTTAGTCACTGAATCTTGCCCAACTCTTGTGACCCTATGAGCTGTAGCCCACCAGCCTCTTCTGTTCATGGGATTTCCCAGGCAAGAATACCGGAGTGGGTTACCATTTCCTTCTCCAGGGGATTTTTTCAACCTAGGGATTGAACCCAAGTTCCCTGCATTGCAGGCAGATTCTTTACCACAAGGGAAGTCCCTCTGGAAAATATATGAGAAGTTAAATGCCTGGCACTTCCTTGACTGCAGAATTTCCTCACCTTAGCATGTAACCTTGAGAATTCAGTCTTGAGAAGCTGGTCTGTATAACTTTTGTGAGTGAATTTTTTCACTCACAGTAATAATGTCCCTGAGATCCACCCAAGTGATCCTGGGAATCTACAGTTTGTTCCTTTGTTTTACTGCATGGATGTACCACAGTATATATATATCTAACTATTCACCCTCTGAAGGACATGGCATTAACTACAATTTGTGGATGTAGCTGCTATGAACAATAATGTGCAGGTTTTTTTGGACAAAAGGTTTTATTGCTCTGGGACAAATGCCCAGGAATACATTTGCTAAATTATATTATTTTGTCTTTATTTAACACCTTGAAATATTTTCACAAAAACAGGCTTTTTGTCGATTCTGATTCTGCAGAAAAACTGCATCAAAACGTTGCTTATTGTGATTACTGAGTTTTCAGCTACTGCTGCTGCTAAGTCACTTTAGTCATGTTCCACTCTGTGACCCACATGCTTTTTAAAATCATGTACCTGAGAGTGAGGGCCTCTCCTATCTCATCATAATTTCAGTCATGGGTAAAACTACATTGAATTTTATAAGAATTTGCTAAATTGCTTTCTAACATGGCTGGAAATGTGGCTGTTTTTCAGAATGGCTGGCATTCCCACCAGCTGTATGATTATTCAGCATCCTTTCCAGCATCTGGGGCCATTGAAGTTTTTTTTTTTTTTTTCCCTAGTCATTCCAATGGATCAGTAGTGATATCTCATTGTCATTTCAATTTGCATCTTCCTAATGGCTAATGCTTATTTTCCATCTGTAAACTTTCTATGGTAAGATATCTCTTCATACCTTTTTCCTATTTTCTAATGGTATTGTTTGATTTTTCACTATGCAGTTCTGAGAATTTTTTATTGCTCTAGATAACAGTTGTTTGTTGAATTTGAGGCTTGCAAAAATTTTTTACCAGTTTATTTTTTACCTCTTTATCCTTTTAACACAGACTTTCACAGAACAAAATGTTTTAATTTTGATGAAGTCCACTTGACCATAGTCTGATGTTTTGAGTCAAGTCTAAGAACTCATTGTCTAGTTCTGAATCCCCAAATTCTCATTTTCTTTCTTAAAAAGTATATAGTTTTATGTTTTACATTTATTTCACGGTTCACTTAATTGTTATTTATTTTTGAATTGAGATGTACTAGAACATGTGAAGAAAAGTTATGTCCAACCTAGATAGCATTTTCAAAAGCAGAGACATTACTTTGCCGACTAAGGTCCGTCTAGTCAAGGCTATGGTTTTTCCTGTGGTCATGTATGGATGTGAGAGTTGGACTGTGAAGAAGGCTGATCGCCGAAGAATTGATGCTTTTGAAGTGTGGTGTTGGAGAAGACTCTTGAGAGTCCCTTGGACTGCAAGGAGATCCAGCCAGTCCATTCTGAAGGAGATCAGCCCTGGGATTTCTTTGGAAGGAATGATGCTAAAGCTGAAAGTCCAGTACTTTGGCCACCTCATGCGAAGAGTTGACTCATTGGAAAAGACTCTGATGCTGGGAGGGATTGGGGGCAGGAGGAGAAGGGGACGACCGAGGATGAGATGGCTGGATGGCATCACGGACTCGATGGATGTGAGTCTGAGTGAACTCCGAGAGATGGTGATGAACAGGGAGGCCTGGCGTGCTGCGATTCATGGGGTCGCAAAGAGTCAGACACGACTGAGCGACTGAACTGAACTGAAGAACATTGTGTTTAAGGTGAATACGGTGTTGATTCAATGCGCTTATATATTGTAAATATATTACCGTCGTGCTGCTGCTAAGTCGTGTCAGTCGGGTCCGACTCTGTGTGACCCCATAGACGGCAGCCCACCAGGCTCCCATTCCTGGGATTCTCCAGGCAAGAACACTGGAGTGGGTTGCCATTTCCTTCTCCAATGCAGGAAAGTGAAAGTGAAGTCGCTCAGTCGTGTCCGACTCTTCTCGACCCCATGGACTGTCGCTCACCAGGCTCCTCCGTCCATGGGATTCTCCTGGCAAGACTACCAGACTGGCTTGCCATTGCCTTCTCTGACTTAGCTTTAGCTAATACTTCTATTATATCACAAAACTATCATTTCTTTTTCATGTGAGAATATTTAAGATCTAGTCTGTTAGCAACTTTCTGATTAAAAAGTGGGCAAAATAACTGAGTCCATTTTTGTATGAAGTATGAAATTTGGGTCAAAGTTGTTGTGTTTATTTAGAACTTTATCTGAACAGGATATTGAATTATATCAATTTTACATCTAATTTACATGGAAGTTATTACATAATTGCTATTTGACTTATGAATAAGATTAATATGTAATATCAACAATTTCCACCCTAATGGTTAATACCACTGGGACGAGTAACAGGGAAATGACTTGGGGCTTTGTTTTTCAAGTTTGTGTGTTTGCTTTGAGTGACAGAATTTCCAGTAAAAAGTTAAAAGTTTATCTATCTCTGCCTTTTTACAGAATGTGAGGTTAGATCTTAGTGTTTTTTAACAGAATTATTTAGTATGTACCTTACAAAGTTGTATTCATTTTTAAAAATTTTTTCTTTGCTGCGCTGGATCTTCATTGCTTCATTTCCTCTGTTTGGGGCAAGTAGAGGTTACCCTTCACTGCATTGCCTGGGCCTCTCGTTGCAGTGCCTTTTCTTGTCGTGGAGCACAGGCTCTAGCTGCTTTGGCTTCAGTAACTGGCACACAGACTTGGTTGCTCCATAGCATGTGGGATCTTCCCAGATCACGGATCATATCTGCGTCCCCTACATTGGCAAGTGGATTCTTATCCACTCTACCACCAGGGAAGTCCCTAGATCTTAGTGTTTTAAATTCCTAGATCCCTGTCCTTTGATCACATTAAGAGAGGTGTTTTGCTATATATTTTAGGTTGATCTCCAACCCCTCCACAAATCTATTCCAAAAAGTTGTCAGACCCCTGAGAAACAAATTGAAACGTGTATTTATCAGAAGATTTATGCCATGATCACAACATATAAGAACTAAAGTACCCTTGATTATAAAAGATACTTTTGTAACTCTCTAGCTATTATTCTGAAATGAACAACAGCTATATTCATGATGTATTGGAGGCGTAAAATCCATGAACTGATAAGTCATTGGTTTCCCAATAGCAAAATGATGATCAACCTTTGGTAATATTCTGAATAACAAGGTACAATCTGTTCTCAATTTGCACAACATCTTCATTCCTAAAAATCTACATAAAATAATAAAATATTTCTTATGCTCATTTTTAATATGTAGTTAAATTTTCAACTCAGGCCAACACAAAGAAATCTTTCACCTACATTTAGATAAATGTAGAGATACTTGAAGGAGGCAAGACTTTGCCATACCCGAGTGTTTTTTACATTGCAGAATATCTAGCATTCGCAGCCTCTAATCAAATGCAAGTAATACTCCCAACAATTATTAACACCCAAGCACTCTCAAGCATTTCTTAAACTCCCCTTAAGAATTGAATAGCATCACAACTAAGAAAATCTAGCCTATTTCAAATGGTACAAAATCTTTTTATTATAAGCACCAATTAAATGAGTAAATCTAGTCAGTGATTAGATCAGATGGGAGCTTACGGTTTTAGTTCCCAACTTTATAGTCTCAAGCACTTAAATGTATTTATTAAAAATGTTACAACTCTGCAGGCCACACAAAATATTTTTGCAAGTATTCTTACAGTGGTGGTCCTAATATCAATATCATATAATTTCAACCTCTGTGTCTTCTTATTGTTGACCTGTGCTAATTGTCTTTGCTTATCAGTTGAGATTTTCATGTTTTTCTTGTATGCTGAGTCATTTTTTATTTTATGAATTTTGAATATTGTGTCAAGACTCTTTCTCTTATATAAATCCTACAGAGAATAATGGCGTTTTGTTTTTAAAATTAATTAACCTGATTAAGTTTATTTAGGCCTTAAGTTCCAGCTTGGCTTCTGTAGGCTGTGGTTTCAATGTCCATTCAGTCTTCAGTCTTCTTAGTCCTCCCACTGACTCGATGGACATGAGTTTAGGCAAGCTCCAGGAGTTGGTGATGGACAGGGAAGCCTGGCATGCTGCAGTCTACGGGGTCACAAAGAGTCGGACATGACTGAGCGACTGAACTGAGATCTAACCCAGGGGTCTATTACCACTAACCCAGATGTTTATTATCCACTGGTCAATCTCTGACATAGATTATGACCCCTGTATAACACTGAAGACTACAAGTGTGCCACACAAAATATCAAAATCAATAGATCTTGTGTCTGTCCTCGAGAACACCTTAGCCAAGTAACAAAGACAGGCATACAAACAATTACAATGTACAGCTGATAGATATGTAGAAACTGATCATGGCAAACAAAGGAACAAAGATAATGTATCTATAGTTCAACATCAGTAAACTATCTTTTTAAAATGTAGCGTACAATATTTTAGTTTATAATTCAAATGTACATTTACTTCTATGGAAAAACTTGTTATCCAGACTGTTATATAACAGGTATCAGAACAATTTCAAAAACTTTGACTGAGACCATCACAGATTAATCACCTGTAACAAACATGAGACCAAAGAATCCAAATTCCGTGCACAAGAAAATAGTTCTAGTAGCAATTTGACCAGCACGTGCTCAGTATTTGCTAGAAGAATGAATATTTTCAGGAAAAATCCAAAACTGCTTAAATACTTCTGGCTGCATGATTTATCCTACATACCCTCCCTGTAGGCTTTGTTAATCACCCCTCATATACAGTCCAGCAAAATATTGCCTTGCATAAATATATTATTTGCTGTCCTGGATTTTTTTTTGCTATATATGCAACATTTTTAAAGTATTTAAATTGCTTATACTTAAACTTAGACCACCTTCTAGACATAGTTTGCCTTCTCTATACTTGGTATAGATGTCTAAGTCCCTTTGACTCTGTAATTATATTGTGTATACATTTATGGCAATCCCAGGTGGCGCTAGTGGTAAAGAACTTACCTGCCAGGGCAGGAGACTCAAGAGATGTGGGTTTAATCCCTGGGTTGGGAAGATTCCCTGGAGAAGAAAATGGCAACCCACTCCAGTATTCTTTCCTAGAGACTCCCATGGACAGAGGAGCCTAGTGGGCCATGGTCTGTGGGGTCACAAAGAGTCAGACATGACTGAAATGACTTAGCATGCATACCTACACTTATACTTTATTTATCTCTGGTTTCTTTCAATAGTAACCTACATTGTGCCCCTAAGAGCAAGAGCAATTCTAGAGAAAAAGAGAGAGAGAGGGGAGAAGGAAAAAATGCATAGCAACCAAAGTGTAAATTATAGGTAGGGTATTAGAGTTGATATATTTGTTCATGTTGGTGAATATGAGATTCAGAGGAAAAACTAAAGGAAATACATTATAGTCAAGAATGAAAGAACATAGAAATTTACTTCTTATTTATGACAACAAAATACATTTTCGTGTCAGAGGAAAGAATTCAGTTTCCACTATTTAATGATATTTGATCAGTAAGCTTTTGTGTTGCATATGGTTTCCTTAGCATATAACTCCAAATTCATATAGTTATTTACTCTCCCACCCAAATGGTATTGCTAGGTGTAAACTATTGATCTGTAGCCTTTTAAAAGCACTGGAGTTTACCAATAAAATAGCAATATAAGTATTTATGTTTAATGCCTTTATTGTGATGTAAATGTGAGAATAATGCATAAGGATATCCAAAAAAAATTCTATTTACAAGTGTCTTTGTTCTAATGAGTCTAAATAGAGATAATATTTCTGGTTTGTATTTAAATGCCTAACCAGTTATTGCCCTAAAATCTTTTCTTAGGAATTTAACACATAACAGATTTTATTTCTTTGGGCTCCAAAATCATGTGGGCAATGACTGCAGCCACAAAATTAAAAGACACTTGCTCCTTGGAAGAAAAGCTATGACAAACCTAGACAGACTATTAAAAATTAGAGACATTGCTTTGCTGACAAAGGTCCACATAGTCAAACTATGGCTTTTCCTGTAGTCATATATGGATGGGACAATTGGACCATAAAGAAGGTTGAACACCAAAGAATAGATGTTTCGAAACTGCAATGTTGAAAAAGACACTTGAGAGTCCCTTGGACAACAAGGACATCAAACCAGTCAATCCTAAAGGAAATCAACACTGAATATTCATTGGAAGGACTGATGCTGAAGCTGAAGCTCCAATCCTTTGGCCACCTGATGCAAAGAACTAACTCATTGGAAAAGACACTGATGCTGGGAAAGATTGAAGGCAGGAGGAGAAGGGAGCAACAGAGGATGAGGTGGTTAGGTGGCATCACTGACTCAACGATGGGAATTTGAGCAAACTCAGGGAGATAATGAAGGACAGGGAAGCCTGATATGCTGCAGTTCATGGGGTTGCAAAGAGTCAGACAAGACTTAGTGACTGAAGAACAAGAAGAAGAATGACTTGCCTTTTTATTCCAGTATTTATTTAAATGCACTAATTCCTATTTTGTGCTAAAGGAGCTGAATATAAATAGAATGATGTGGCCAATTTTTATATAGCATTATTTATGACAGCAAGACTCTTCCTTCTTCACTTTCATCACACAGTGTTGCTCTGTGGCTGGAATAAATATACTAATCAACTTCTCATTCATAGATCTTGCTTCTCTTTATGTTAAATGTTTAAGAATTAAGTTGCAAAGTGCTCTCATATCCAAAGGGATAACTATATAAGAAACGAAATGAATGCATGTGACTAAAAGTCATTAAGAGAAAATAAATTATGAATGTCATAGCATAAATGCAAATATCTAACACAGAACACACTCTCATTTCTGGAATAGATAGACTACTGTTCCAACACACAAGGGCACTTGTGAAAAAATACTTGGGAAACAAGTGTATTGACTCAAAATTCTACCAAGAGATGATAAGAAAAGGTAACCAAGATCAGATATAAAAGCATTTCCGTATAATTTATATAATATTGAAATGACAATTAAAATATTATATAAATTACACAGAAATGCTTTTATATAATATGAAATGACAATTCAAAGGGCTTCCCAGGTGGCGCTAGTGGTGAAGAATCCACATGGCAGAGCAAAAGGCACAAGAGATGTGGTTTGATCCCTGGGTCAGGAAGATCACCTGGAGCAAGAAATGACAACCCATTCCAGTATTCTTGCCTAAAAAAGTTTTATGGACAGAGGAGCCTAGTGGGCTACAGTCCATGGGGTTGCACAGAGTCAGACATGACTGAAAACACACGTGCATGCATGCCAATTAAAATCCTATATATATTCACTTAATTTCTCAATTAAATTTAGTTTTTCCACTTCTTCCATCATATTTATTCTCAGTGCATGACATCCTTCTCTGACATCCTTCTCCACTGTGAAATCTGAAGCATTCCCACGCTATTTACATATAGACCTACAGTATCTGGATTCATGTGCTCCACCTTCTCACATATTATAATAGATGAACATTTCCTTCACTTGAGTATTCCATCTTATTCCTTCTCAGCTACTCGAGAATTTTGCCATAGCAATTCTTTCTTCTACATAATCACTTTTCTCCTACATGATTATTCTAATCAGCAAAGAAACACATTGTGTTTTTCTCTCATTTAAAAAGGGAAATCTCCTTCTGGCTGCACCAGAAGCCAGCTCAGCTCCCTATTTCTGCTCATCCAAGATCTGTCCAAGCTCAGTCGATCCCATTCCTCTCTCTCCAGTTTCCTTTAAACCCACTCTATGTCAGCTATCATTCCACACTTGAATGAAGCTAATTTTGCAAAGTCAGTTTCTTAAACCCAGGAGTCAATTATTTGTCCTCATCCTGCTTGACCCGTTAGCACTATGTCACCTTCATCCCTTTTCCTCACTTGCTTCTTTCTTGATGCACTCTCTTCCCTTGATTTTCAGAACAATACACCCTCTTGATATCCTCTTACGCCACTGACCTCTTCTTTTCAAGTATCCTTTTCTTATTCCTCCTTTCTACCCACCCTCTTAAAATCAGTGTTCCAGGACTTAGTCCTTACTCCTCTACTCCATCCACATTCACTGCATCAGTGATTCTGTACAGTCTCTTGGAACTGAAGGTGGTCTTTATATCCAGAACTTTAAAATTTTTATCTCCAGCCCATACCTCTCTCGTGAACTTCAGAGTCCTGTGTTCAAATTTCTACTCATTTCTCCTTGCATCTCTAGTGAACATTTGTAGGTGGATATCTAGTGAAAGGGGCTTCTCAGGTGGAGCTAGTGGTAAAGAACCTGTCTGCCAAGGCAGACATAAAAGACGTGGGTTCAATCCCTGGGTCAGGAAGATCCCCTGGAGGAAGGCATGGCAAGCCACTCCAGTATTCTTGCCTGGGAAATCCCATGGACAGCAGAGCCTGGCAGGTTGTAGTCTGTGGGGTCATAGAGTTGGACATGGCTGAGGCGATTTAGCTCACACATCTAATGAAAATTCTACTTAGATATTTATTAAACATTTCCATTTGGACATCTCCTAAGTATTTCAAACTGTACTTCTGATATCCTCCAAACTGCCTGACCTGTATCTAAGTCAACAACTCCATCTTTCTAAATCTAAATACTCAAGCCAAAAATTTTGCTTTATCTTAGAATCCTTTCTTTCTTTTATACCTACAGCTGATCCTTCAAAAATTCTCTTGACTATATTTTCAAAATATATCAACAATTTTCTCACCACTTACATTTACACTTCTAACACCCTAGTATGAAGCATCATCTTCTCTGGTTAGGATTATTACAGTAGACTTCTACCCAGGTCCTTGCCTCAAGCCTTGCCCTGTACAAGTGCTCTCAATGAAGCAATGAGAGTGATTGTTTCAAAAGGTGAGTTGAATTATTACATCAAACCTACTTCAAAGTCTCCATTGGTCTCCCCATTTCTTTCAAAATCAAAACTGAAATCCTTAGAGTAACTACATATTTCTACCCGACTTCTCTCCCACCCCAGCCACCCCTCTACCTGTGTCCTCTCACTCTTGGCATCACTTCCTCCACTCTAACAGCACTTGCCTTATTGCAGTGCTAGAACATTCCAAGCATAGTCTTATTTTAGAGCCACTGCTCTAACTCTTCCCTGCCTGTCACTTGTGATTCTCTTTTTCCAGTACTCAATGAAGCAGAAGTAGATGTGTTTCAGGAATTTGCTTCCTTTCTCCATGATCCAATGAAATTGGCAATTTGATCTTTGGTTCCTCTGCCTTTTCTAACGCCAGCTTGTAAATCTGGAAATTCATGATTCACGTACTCCTGAAGCTTAGTTTGAAAGATTTTGAGCATAACCTTATCTGCATGTGAAATAAGTGCAATTGTATGGTAGTTTAAACACTCTTTGGTTTTGCCCTACTTTGGGAATGGAATAAAACTTTTTCTAGTCTTGTGGCCACTGCTGAGTTTTCCAAATTTGCCGAAATATTGAGTGCAGCACTTTAACAGCATCATCTGTGAGGCTTTGAAATAGCTCAACTGGGATTCCATCACTTCCACTAGCTTTAACCATAGTAATGCTTCTAAGGCTCACTTGACTTCACACTCCAGGATGTCCAGCTGTGTGTGAGTGACCACACCATCCTGGTTATTAGGGTCATTAAGGCATTTTTTGGTATAGTTCTTCTGTGTATTCTTGTCACCTCTTCTTAATCTCTTCTATCTCAGCTAGGTTTTTACCAGTTCTGTCCTTCATTGTGCCCATCTTTGTAGGAAATGTTCCCTTGATATCTCCAGTTTTCTTGAAGAGAACTCTAGGTTTTCCCATTCTATTGTTTTCCTCTATTTCATTTCATTGTTCATTAAAGAAGGCCTTGTTATCTCTCCTTGATATTCTCTGGAACTCTGCATTAAGTTGAGTATTGTTATTGTTCAGTCCCAAAGTCATGTCCAACTCTTTGTGACCCTATGGACTGCAGTACACCAGGTTTCCCTGTCCTACACCATTTCCCAGAGCTTGTTCAAAGTTATGTCCATTGACAGTGATGCCATCCAACCATCTCATCAACTGTTGTCCCCTTCTCTTCCTGCCTTCAATCTTTCCCAGCATCAGGGTCTTTTTCAAAGAGTCAATACTTTGCATCAGGTGGCCAAAGGATTGGAGCTTCTGCATCAGTTCTTCCAATGAATATTCAAGGTTGATTTCCTTTGGGATTAACTGGTTGGATCACCTTGAAGTCCAAGGGACTCTCAAGGTCTTCTCAAACACCACAGTTCAAAAGCATCAATTCTTTAGTCCTCAGTCTTCTTTATGGTCTAACGCCCTCATCCATACATGACTACTGAAAAAACCATAGCTTTGACTATATGGAGCTTTGTTGGCAAAAGGATATCTCTGCTACTTAATATGCTGTCCAGGTTTGTCGTAGCTTTTCTTCCAAGTGGAAAGCATCTTTTAATTTCATGCAGCAATCACTGTTCACAGTGAATTTGGAGTCCAAGAAAATAAAGTCTGTCATTGTTTTCATCTTTCCCCATCTATTTGCCATGAAGTGAAGAGACTGAATGCCTTGATCTTAGTTTTTTGAATACTGAGTTTTAAGCCAGCTTTTTCACTCTCCTCTTTCACCTGAATCAAGAGGCACTTTAGTTCCTCTTCACTTTCTCTCATGAAGGTGGTATTATCTGCATATCTGAGGTTGTTGATATTTCTCCTGGCAATATTGATTCCAGGTTGTGACTCATCCAGCCCAACATTTCACCGGATCTACTCTGCATAGAAGTTAAATAAGTAGGGTGTCTTAAAGCACTGCTTTTCCAATTTTGAACCAGTCGTTTTTTTCATGTCTGATTCTAACTTTTGCTTCTTGATGTGCAGGCTTCTCAGGAGGCAGGTAAGGTGGACTGGTATTCCTATCTCTTGAAGAATTTTCCAGTTTGTTTGAGCCACACACCCAAAGACTTTAGCATACTCAATGAGCAGAAGTAGATGGTTTTCTAGAATTCGCTTGCTTTTTCTTTAATCCAATGAATGTTGGCAATTTGATCTCTGGTTCCTCCACCTTTTCTAAATCCAGCTTGACCATCTGGAAGTTTCTCAGTTCATGTACTGCTGAAGCCTAGCTTGATGGATTTTGAGCATTACCTTGCTAGCATGTGAAATGAGTGCAATTGTGTGGTTGTTTGAACATTTTTTGGCATTGCTCTTCTTTGGGCTTGGAATGAAAACTGACCTTTTCCAGTCCTGTGGCCACTGCTGAGTTTTTCAAATTTGCTGAAATATTGAGTGCAGCACTTCAACAGCATCATTTTTGAGGATTTGAAATCGCTCAGCTGGAATTCCATCACCTCCACTAGCTTTGTCCATAGTAAATCTTCCTAAGTCCCACTTAACTTCACACTCCAGGATGTCTGGCTCTAGGTGAGTGACCACTTCATTGTGGTTATTCAAGTCATTAAGATCTTTCTCGAACAGTTCTTCTGTGTATTCTTGTCACTTCTTCTTAATGTCTTCTGTGTCTGCTAGGTCTACCTTTTCTGTCTTTTATTGTTACCATCTTGGCATGAAATGTTCCCTTGGTATCTCTACTTTTCCTATTGAGTACATCTTTTCCTTTCTCCCTTGACTTTCACTTCTCTTTCTTCTTAAGTTATTTGTGAAGCTTCCTCAGACAACCACTTTGCCGTCTTGCATTTTTCTTTGGGATGCTTTTTATCACACCTCCTGCACAATGTTATGAAACTGTCCATAGTTCCTCAGGCACTCTAACTAACTGGCGCTCAGATCTCATCCCTTAAATCTATTCATTACCTCCACTGTATAATCATAAGAGATTTGATTTAGGTCATACCTGAATGGCCTCAAGATTTTCCCTACTTTCTTCAATTTAAACCTGAATTTTGCAATAAGGAACTGATGATCTGAGCCACAGTCAGTTCTGGGTCTTGTTTTTAATGATGGTAAAGAGCTTCTCTATCTTCAGTTATAGAGAATACAATCAATCTGACTTCAGTATTGACCATCTGACAATATCCATGTGTAGAGTCATCCCTTGGGTTGTTGGAAAAGGGTGTTTGCTATGACCAGCGTGTTCTCTTGACAAAGCTCTGTTAGCCTTGGCCCTTCATTTTGTACTGCAAGGCCAAACTTGTCTGTTTGGTAAACTTTGATGGGTATCTCTTGACTTCTTATTTTTGCATTCCAACCCCCTATGATGCAAAGGACATCTTTTTTTTGGTATTAATTCTAGAAGGTCTTGTAAGTCTTCATAGAACTAGTCAACTTCAGCTTCTTCAGGATCAGGCTTTGGGGCATAGATTTGCATTACTGTGATGCTGAATGGTTTACCTTGGAAACAGATCCATGAATATTGTATGAATATAATAACCCCGTAAATATGTTATGTTATATGGCAAGAGCACTTTGCGGGTATCATGCAGCTGGTCTCGAGGAGCAGAGAGCAACCACAGGTGGACAGCCAGCAGGGAAACAGGACTTCAGTCCTACAATCACAAAGAACTGAATTCTGCTAAAACAACCTGAATTAACCTGGAAGCAAATTCTCATCAGAGTCTTCAAAAGGAATGTAACATCTGCATTTGATTCAGACAATGATATTTTAGAATTTTTGAGCCCAGGGGATAGAGATGAGATTTTGAACCTAAAACAATGGTATAACGAAATCAAAAGTGTGAATACCATGGAAAAGGCTAAATGTATTTTACTTTGGGGAGGGACATAAATCTCTGGGGACCAGAAGGCAGGTTGTGGCAGGCAGAATTCTAGAAACAACCCTCCCAAGATTTCAGTCCCTGTGGATTTTCAAATATTAAACTAGGTACTGCTTTGAATAGATTTTGGAAATATAATTAAAGAGCCACATCAGCTAAATTAAAATATGCAGATTACTTAGGTGAACCTGATCTAATCAGATAAAAGTCACTAAAAGCAGTGTTCTTCTATTGGTGGCAGAATGGAAGAAGACATCAGAGAGGTTTGAAATATGGGAAGAATTTGGCCTTCAGTGACGAGTCTGAAGATGGAGGGAGTCACATAAGAACTGAATGCGGACAGTCTCTCAAAATGGAAAGAAAGACCCTCAGCCAATATGCAGTGAGGAACAGCGTGCTGGACCTCAGCCTACAACTACCGGGAATGCCGTTCTACCATCAACCCAAATCCAGAGAACAGTATATCAACCAAAACCTCCCTATATCCATCCTGATATAGGTCAGCACAATCAGGGGTGATCCTGATGTGTAGCAGTGTAGGGGGCGAAATTTCAAGACTCTTGACAGAAAGCGAATAATTAATAGACCGTCTGTTGTGTAAAACCAATTCCCATAGGGACTTCCCTGGAAGTCCAGTGGTTAAGACCTCACCTTCCAATGCAGGGATGTGGTTCAGTCACTGATGAGGGAGCTAAGATTCCATGTGCCTTGTGATTTAAAAAAATAAATAAATAAAATAAAAACAAAATTGAAACAAATAAAGAGTCTAAAAACAGTCCATATCAAAATAAAATCTTAAAAAAATTCTGATAGGGAGTTAAAATTTAGGTAGAGTAACTATTACTAACCAGGCTGAAAAGAGCTCATTAAGCTAAGAAATACTGAGATCTTAATGTGCAAAAATTCCCTTGTCACTTAGTGAAGAGTACATTCAACACTGGAAATAAAGAATCTACTTTCTTTGCCCAACTGAGTAGAGAGTAATTAAATTTTTACTTTGATAGATTAGTATAGCCAATATCAATTCGTGTGTGTCATTTATAAAAATGAAAACAAAATTACATGTTAAAAAGATTCCTGTATCTAAAAACTAAGAGATACATGTACGCTTACATGCTAAGTTGCTTCAGTCATGTCCAGCGTTTTGCAGTGCTATGGACTGTAGACTGCCAGGGTCCTCTGTCCTTGGGATTCTCCAGGTAAGAATACTGAAATGGGTTGCCATGCCTTCCTCCAGGGGATCTTCCTGACCCAGAGGTCAAAACTGAGTCTCCTGCATTGCAGGCAGATTCTTTACCACTGCACTTCCTGGGAAGCCCAAGAGATGCATAGTAATCTGTAAACAAAAAGATTTCAAGTATTTTGTCATGTATATTGTTTAATATGTGACTAGAAGCAAATTTCAATAAATTAACTTTAATGAAAAGTTCAGATCCTTGAAAACTGCTCTTACCTTTATTTCCCCATTTCTAAATTGAGCAAAATATTGCATGCCTATGGAGTTATATATAATGTGATAATGGGATAGGTTGTGGTTTATGAAGAGATTGTAAAACCCATGAAAATTTGCCCACAGCCAAAAGGAAATTAGGCCAAGCATAAAAAGTATATAGCTGGTAGAAAATAAGAATTTTAATAAAATTGAAAATACAACCCATCTCCATTTCTTATACTTCTTCAGGCTACCAATGTTCTTTCTCAGCCTTGTTTCATTGCTATAACATTGATCAGTTTAAAGAAAGCAGATAAAAGTTTTGAGAGCTGGCAAAATAGTTTTGGGTGTGAAACCAACTGATGGCTGATATAGAAGAGTTAGTTCATTGATAGCATTAAGTGTGGTTGCCGTGTGGATGATCTAATAAAAAATCTAACCAAAAATGGGTAATATTTTACATGTGAGTGTTAGGAAAAAATAATAATTAAATTATAGATACAGAAAATAATTTTGAGACATCTAATCCGGCTTCTCAGTCAAGAAACCAGAGCATTAAATAGTACAGTAGACATGAAAAATCTGAAATTTGAGCCTGTCTTTCCTGATCCCATCTATTATACTTTACTCTGTCAGACAGAAATAATATGTAAATAAAAGAGAAAAAATATTTTGTCCTAAAAGAAAAAAAATTAATTTAATAGCAATATTTGCCTTTTTAGATCGTTGGTATTACCAAGATTACCATCAAAATCAGGCAATAAAGAATGCCAGCACTTCCAGATGAGTTTCCTTTGTTCCTATTTTTAATAAAACAATGCAGAAATTAATATAATTAGCAAAGGGAAACTCCAGCTATATCTGAATCTATCCAAATTTATGACAAATAGCTTAGCCCTTCTCTAGTCTCAATTCATAATGAAATTTCTTTCTACAGAGTTCAGTCCTCTTTGGTGATTTCACGATCCTGTAGTAGTACTGACAGCTGCAAGCTTTCAAGACATGCACAAGACAGGAGAGGTGAGTGAGGTCCTCAAAGCGAACTGTATTCCTAGAACAAAAGCTCTATTTTCACTACAACTATGTACATACCACGACAGAGGATAGGATGGTTGGATGGCATCACTGACACAATGGACATGAGTTTGAGCAAGCTCCGGGAGTTGGTGATGGACAGGGAAGCCTGGCGTGCTGCAATCCATGGGGTTGCAAATAGTCAGACAAGACTGAGTTTTGAAATGCATTCATTTTTTAAACTTAACTTCAGATGGGCTTACAACAAGAAGAATCCTAATCTGTGGATTAATTTCTGTGCCTACAACTGCTTTCCCCTTCCTAAGATTTCTCTATGCCTTGGTGGAAGATAATGAGGTCACAGATAAACAATATCCTATTGATGGCTGACTTCATTCAATCACTTCTAAGAATTAGGCTTTGCTCACATGTAGGATAGCTGAATCCTTGGATAGGCTGGAAACACAAACTGAATAAATAACATGATGTCTTCTTTCATCCACAGGGTAATCTGCACAGGTACAAAGGACAGAACTGATGGAAGTATGTCTCATTGTACTCATCACTGAGCAAATTTCTAAAGACTGCAAAACAAAAGAAATAATATACTCTATTGGAAAAATTACAAAGACAGTGAGTGCTAATTCTAAGGTCTTCCACGGGGGCTAAAGGGAAAAGTGAAATATCTAAAGTAAAAAAAAAAAAAAAAAAAACCCTTATGGACATTTTTGCTTTGTGCTGTTGCAGAAAAAGCAATGGCAACCCACTCCAGTACTCTTGCCTGGAAAATCCCGTGGAAGGAGGAACCTGGTGGGCTGCAGTCCAGTGGGTCACTAGGAATTGGACACGACTGAGCAACTTCACTTTCACTTTTCACTTTCATGCATTGGAGAAGGAAATGGCAACCGATTCCAGTGTTCTGGCCTGGAGAATTTCAGGGACGGCAGAGCCTGGTGGGCTGCTGTCTATGGGGTCACACAGAGTTGGACATGACTGAAGCGACTTAGCAGCAGCAGCAGCTGTAGGGTAAACTCAATTATTCAAATAGGGCTAAAAATCTATTAAAGCATCATATGCTATTTTGTGACTATAAGTGCCCAGTCACTTCAGTCATGTCCAATTCTTTTGCAACCCCATGGACTTTAGCCTGCCAGGCTCCTTTGCCCATGGAATTTTCCAGGCAAGAATACTGGAGTTGGTTCCCATTTCCTACTCAACCCAGGGATCAAATCAGCATCTTTTGGGTCTTGTGTATTAGCAGACAGATTCTTTACCACTATTTTGTGACTGGAAGTTCATAAAAAGCATTAGTTTTCAGTGGAACAGGAATGTTCTTTGTTTGGCCTGTCATCTTTAAATCCACTCTGTTCAATGTGGGGCTAAGTGTCTCACATCTGTATGAACCAGCCTGCACCAATAAGTATGCTTTGAAATATCGAAGGCACCCTTCCCAGAATGGTGATGTTGTCCATGTATACCTAAATTTTCACATCTCAGAAAAGAAATCAAGAATCCTAGAGAAAAATGAAACTTTCTTCAAAGTGGCTAAAGCGTTTATGAAGTAAACACTTTAGCCACTTTGCATGTATGAAGTTAAGAGTCTTGTGGAAATTTCTGTTCTGATGCTGGGACTTTAAGTCCACAAGGAAAGCATGTGAGAAGAGAAGATGAGTAAGTAGAGGATAGAAAGGACTACCTGGAACCACAATATGGCCCACAGTCCATGAGGACTTGACACCTGAGTCAGTTTATTGATGTCTGATCTTGAGAGTGTGGGAGCCCTGCAGAATAATTTTTATAGCTTTAGGGAAGTATAAGTGACATAAAATTAACTATATATATATATAGTCAGTTATAACCAGAGAAGGCAATGGCAACCCACTCCAGTACTCTTGCCTGGAAAATGTCCTGGACGGAGGAGCCTGGTAGGCTGCAGTCCATGGGGTCGTGAAGAGTCAGACATGACTGAGTGGCTTAACTTTCACTTTTCACTTTCATGCGTTGGAGAAGGAAATGGCAACCCACTCCAGTGTTCTTGCCTGGAGAATCCCAGGGACAGGGGAGCCTTTTGGGCTGCCATCTATGGGATTGCACAGAGTCGGACACGACTGAAGTAACTTAGCAGCAGCAGCAGCAGTAGTCAATTATAATAGTGGTTAAGTGCATATAAACATATAAAGTGCACTGTTGTATCAGTTTCCACACATACATACACACACAGTGAAACATCATGATAATCAAGATAATTAAAATATCCACCACCCCTCAGCATTCATATGCCCACCTTTGTAACTGTTCCTCATGCCTCTCTCTACCCTTAACTCCCATCCCAAGGCAACTTTGAATCTGTTTTATGTCTCTTTATAGATTAGTTTAAATATTCTAGAATTTTATGTAAACAAAATCATAGAGTGTGTATTTTCTTTTGTCTGACTTTTTCCCAGCCTAATTATTCTCAATTCATTCATGACCTTGTATATAATCAAAGTTCATTCTTTTTTATGGTTGAACAGTATACTATTGCAAGAGTATTACAATTTATTTAATAACTTATTTATTGATGGACTTTTGGGTCATTTTCAGTTTTCAGCTAGAACAAAAAAAAATTATGAACATTTATACACATATCTTTGTGTGAAAATACACTTTCATCCCTCAACAGTAAATACCTAGAAGTGAAATAGCCAAGTCCTGTCATAGTTATGTGTATAAGTGATTTTTCTAAAATGACCATGCCTTTTTACATTCCAACAGCAGAAAGTGAAGAACTAAAGAGCCTCTTGAAGAAAGTGAAAGAGGAGAGTGAAAAAGTTGGCTTAAAGCTTAACATTCAGAAAACTAAGGTCATGGCATCTGGTCCCATCACTTCATGGCAAATAGATGGGGAAACAGTGTCAGACTTCATTTTTGGGGGCTCCAAAATCACTGCAGATGGTGACTGCAGCCATGAAATTAAAAGATGCTTATTCCTTGGAAGGAAAGTTATGACCAACCTAGATAGTATATTTAAAAGCAGAGACATTACTTTATCAACAATGGTCCATCTTGTCAAGGCTATGGTTTTTCGAGTAGTCATGTATGGATGTGAGAGTTGGACTATAAAGAAAGCTGAGCACCAAAGAATTGATACTTTTGAACTGTGGTGTTGGAGAAGACTCTTGAGAGTCCCTTGGACTGCAAGGAGATCCAACTAGTCCATTCTGAAGGAGATCAGCCCTGGGTGTTTATTAGAAGGACTGATGTTGATGCTGAAACTCCAATACTTTGGCCACCTGATGTGAAGAGCTGACTCATTGGAAAAGATCCTGATGCTGGGAAAGATTGAAGGTGGGAGGAGAAGGGGATGACAGAGAATGAGATGGCTGGATGGCATCACCAACTAGATGAACATGAGCTTGGGTAAACTCTGGGGGTTGGTGATGGACAGGGAGGCCTGGCGTGCTGCAGTCCATGGGGTCTCAAAGAGTCGGACATGACTGAGTGGCTGAACTGAACTGAACTGAACAAGTTATTAGAGAGCAAGTGGTTCCAAATCCTTGTCAAAATTGTTTTGGTCAGGCTTCTAATTTTAGGCATTCAATAGAGTATGTAAGAACATCTCATTGTAATTTTAATTTGCATTTACTTAATGAGTAATGATTTTAAGGATCTTTTCACGCAATAGTCATTAACTCATGGAGTTTTTTGTTGCTGCTTTTGTTTTTTAGGGTTTTGTTTTGTTTGTTTGTTTTTGGTGAAGTGTCTGTTCAGATTTTTTGACCATTTTCTCATTGGGTTGTTTACTAACATATTATATATGGGTAACATTTTATCTTTACATAGTTAATAGAAGTCATCACTTGGGCCTAGAATATTCTCTTGACAATTTTGATTTGTTTATTAGAAAAAGCATTATTCATTTATCTATTTCCTTTTGAAGCAATCTTGGTAATTTGTGCCTTTCAATAAATTTTACTCTTCATTTAAGTTGTCCTATATTAGAACTGTCTCTTATACACATCTAGATGTGTATAAGAGACAGTTCCCAGCCAGTGTGTGATAGTAAAATCCTTCACCTTCTCCACCAGCTGAGGATAGGAGAACCATAATCCATGGTTCAGCCGTTGGGTGATTGGAATGTTCCCTGGGGAAGGCATCTGGAGTAAGAATGGGATATACCAAATGGAGCCAAGATTTCCAGGAGACCAACAGGAAGATAAAAGCTGGAACCTGGTCCTGGGTGGTCCTGCGTTGTTTCCCAGCGAGTTTTAGCTTGTGACGGGTCCCGGTTTTCTTCCGGGCTGGATGGGCATGTAGTGAGGAGGTGGCAGCCCCAAGGCCACTGGGCAGGGCTGACCTGTCCCCTCCGTGCCTCTCAACTCAGGTGCAGGCTGGCAGCCTGGAGGCCGGTCTCCGAGGGACCTCAGGATGCCCCCTGGGCCGCGTGTCTGGGCCGGGAGCCACAAAGGCTCCGTGGGCCTGCGGCCAGCCTCGGCGGCCTGCTCCCACTGCTCCGGACGCCCGGGGCCCGGCCAAGTCTGGCGGCTCCTCTCTGGGCACACGCCCTGCACATTCCTGTCTTTGCCCTTTGCCCAGGCAGTACCCCCTCCCCTCACCATCGCCTGCCTGCCCTCCTCCCCACCCCCACCTCCCGTGTTCAGCCTCGGGCCAGCCCCCAGGGCCCTGTCACTTTAAGAGGGCGATGCCCGTGGCCGTGGTTGGCTGGGAGCGCCTAGGATGAGGTGCCACGTCTCACCCGGGGGTGGGACCACAGGGACCACTTGCCGATCACTGATTTGTGGCCAGGCAGGCTCTGCCCTCTGGCTGAGAGGGCTACTGCTGTGGCTCCCGGCACCCTTGGTTCCACCCCAGGCCCCTGGCCGGAGCCCCAGGCACTCACTCTTCCTCCTGCACCCCGGGTGCCCCCGGTTCCCACCGCCTGTGCCTCTGCTTCTGTGCGGGGAGCGGCAGCTCCTCCTTCCTTCCTGTTGCAGCCCACACGCCTTCCATACCCAGCTCAAATGTCAGCCCCTCGGTGCCGACCACCTCTCCCTCTTCTGTGACCACATCTGATTCGCCGACTCGGGGGCCGATTCAGCAGCCGCTTCCCGAGGCTCCTCCGCCACGGGGCCCCTTGCTGGATGGCGCTGGAGGTGGGGCTGTCACAGGTAAGGGGACCCAGGCAGGGGCTGGCAACAGGGCCCCCTCTGGAGGGGCTGGGGCAACCGGCTGAGATCAAACACCCCTCGCCACTGGCTCAGGAGGGCATTGCCCTGGAAGCCCGGAAAGTCCAAACTTCGGGCAGGCGGGCGGCGGCTCACGGGGACGGGCTGGCAGCCACCCCCCTGGCGGAGCCACAAGCGGCCACTCAGGGTCAGGGGGTCGCCTCCCTGGGCAGCCAGGTGGGAGACTCCCTGGGGAGAGTCGGCGTCCCGCACCCGCAGTGTGACCTGCCCCCCAGACTCACCAGGGGAGCCCATCTCGTCAGTGACGTTCAGATGTGTATAAGAGACAGGTACTAATGTCTCCTCTCTCATTGTTGATATTGATAATTTGTTTCATCTCTCCTATTGAGTTTGGCTACAAGTTTATCAACTTTATCAAGCCTTTTTAAAAGTCAAGTTTTGGACTCTATTTTTTTCTATTGCTTTTCTGATATATACTTTTACCTTTCTTCTCCTACTTCAGATTTAATTTGCTTTTTTTTGGTAAAGCCTTTTGTAAAGTGAAGCTGAGGTACTGATTGAAGTTCTTCTTTTCATATATATATATTTGTCATCTCTGAACTTGGAGCTTTCATCTCTATAAGTTTTATTTGAATCATAGTATATCCTTCATGGAGAAGGCAATGGCAACCCACTCCCATACTCTTGCCTGGAAAACCCCATGGACGGAGAAGCCTGATAGGCTGCACTCTATGGGGTCATGAAGAATCAGACACGACTGAGTGACTTCACTTTCACTTTTCACTTTCATGCACTGGAGAAGGAAATGGCAACCCACTCCAGTGTTCTTGCCTGGAGAATACCAGGGACGGTGGAGCCTGGTGGGCTTCTGTCTATGGGGTCACACAGAGTTGGACACGACTGAAGTGACTTAGCAGCAGCAGCAGCAGCACATCCTTCATATATCTACTTTAGATTCATAAGCTTTCTTCTAGTTTCTTACACATATGCCATATAATAACTGTTTTAATATGCTTGTCTATTGATTCTATCATCTGTAGCTTCTATAAGAATATTTCTACTGATTTTTTTTCTTCTCATTTTGAATCACATTTGCCTACTTCTTTGCATACCTAGTCACTTTGGATCAGATATCACAAACATTGTGAATTTTCCCATTTGGATTCTGCATATTTTATACTCCTATAAATATTCTTGATTTTCAGGTGCAGTAGAATTACTCAGAAACAGATTGACTCTTTCAAAGCTTGATTTCATCTTCTTTTAGGTGATAGCAGACATGACTTTACTGAAGAACTAAATTTGCTTCATTATTGGGGTAATGCATCTCCTGGTCAAACAGGAGATGGCAAGAGTGAATATCCACATTCTAGGAATCAATGAACTAAGATGGACTGGAATGGATGAATTTAACTCAGATGCCCATTATATCCACCTCCGTGGGCAGGAATCCTTTAGAAGAAATGGAGTAGCCATCATGGTCAACAAAAGAGTCCAAAATGCAGTACTTGGATGCAATCTCAAAAACGACAGAATGATCTCTGTTCGTCTCCAAGGCAAACCATTCAATATCACAGTTATACAAGTCTATGCCCCAGTCAGTAACGCTGAAGAAGCTGAACTTGAACAGTTTTATGAAGACCTACAAGACCTTTTAGAACTAACACCCAAAAAAGATATCCTTTTCATTCTAGGAAACTGGAATTCAAAAGTAGGAAGTCAAGAAACACCTGGAGTAACAGGCAAGTTTGGCCTTGGAATGCGGAATGAAGCAGGGCAAAGACTAATAGAGTTTTGCCAAGAAAATGCACTGGTCATAGCAAACACCCTCTTCCAACAACACAAGAGAAGACTCTACACATGGACAT
>SJYT01029241.1:669182-693354 GCA_006410635.1 Cephalophus harveyi | reverse complement strand
GAAGAAGCACAAGGTGGAATCAAGATTGCTGGGAGAAATATCAATAACCTCAGATATGCAGATGACACCACCCTTATGGCAGAAAGTAAAGAGGAACTAAAAAGCCTCTTGATGAAAGTGAAAGAGGAGAGTGAAAAAGTTGGCTTAAAGCTCAACATTCAGAAAACGAAGATCATGGCATCTGGTCCCATCACTTCATGGGAAATAGATGGGGAAACTGCCAGACTTTATTTTTTTGGGCTCCAAAATCACTGCTGATGGTGACTGCAGCCATGAAATTAGAAGACGCTTACTTCTTGGAAGAAAAGTTATGACCAACCTAGAAAGTATATTCAAAAGAAGAGACATTACTTTGCTGACTAAGGTCCATCTAGTCAAGGCTATGCTTTTACCTGTGGTCATGTATGGATGTGAGAGTTGGACTGTGAAGAAGGCTGAGCACCAAAGAATTGATGCTTTTGAACTGTGGTGTTGGAGAAGACCCTTGAGAGTCCCTTGGACTGCAAGGAGATCCAAGCAGTCCATCCTAAACGAGATCAGTCCTGGGTGTTCATAGGAAGGACTGATTTTGAAGTTGAAACTCCAATACTTGGCCACCTCATGAGAAGAGTTGACTCATTGGAAAAGACTCTGATGCTGGGAAGGATTGGGAGCAGGAGGAGAAGGGGATGGCAGAGGATGAGATGGCTGGATGGCATCACCAACTCGATAGATTTGGTTTGGATAGACTCCAGGAGTTGGTGATGGACAGGGAGGCCTGGCGTTCTGTGACTCACGGGGTTGCAAAGAGTCTGACATGACTGCGTGGCTGAACTGAACTGGGCAATACACTTCTGAGTACTCTTCCCAAAGTTCTTTAATTACAAAATTGCAATCCTGCTAAATGATGGAAGCAAGAGCTTGTCTCACCCCTGTGACCTCTGTAATTTTTTCCTTTAGTCTTTTACTTGATCCTTTCCCAGCCTCAGTTACTTTTCTCACATGCATTTATCAGTCCTTAGCTAAAGATTTGAAAGAAAACCTTCTCAAATATTCAGATCCACATACTTCTTCTCTCTCTCAGTTGGCTTTGCTCTGCACGTTTTAATTACTTTAAATTTCCCCCTTTTCTTCAGCTTAGCCAGTCCAATAGGATCCAGTTAACTGAGCCAATCAGAGAGCATACCTCATCCCCCCGATCCCCTCCTTAGAGATCACAGTCCTGCCCTGTTTGATGTCCAAAGTCTGAAAATTATTGTTTTGTGTATTTTGTCTGAATTTTAATCTTTTCAGGTAAAAGTAAGTCTGTTCCTGTTACTTCATCTTCCCAAGATTATTTTAACACCTTCATTTTCGTAGCATTGCAAAGGGGTATTATGTTTAAAAACAGAATATCTAAATTCAAATTCTAATTGGATTTTGACCGGCAGTGTCCTGTCCACAGCTTAAAAAAAAAAAACAAAACTGTAGCAACTTTGGCAAATAATTTGATAAATCACTATAAAACTTTCTACTTTTATAAAGCAGAGAGGGTTATTTATGCTCTACTTATTTATCAGGTATTGGGTAGGGGGTGGGGGACAAACACTATTTAGTGAACAAACACTAGATTATAAGAAATTGGTTTGTAATCTCACAGCTGAGTTTTTCTTTCCAAATCTAGTGCTGTTTCCATAATTGTCTACTTTACTGAATATACCGTTTAGATATGGATTCTTGTCAATAAAATATTCTAAATGCTACCGTAATTTTTCATATTTTCTGTTGTCTTTTCAATAACTTTTGGAAAATGTTAGCCAATTTTTGTCAATGCAATGATAAGGAGAACTTACCTTTAAAAAAAGAACACACCCTGGATTTAGGATTAGAAATGACATTACATAAAATGTCCTGGGGATATATGTGGATTGCATTTTTAAAAATACTTTCTGTGCCCTCTCACCTCTAATGATATTTTTGCAGCATGGGTTTCTCAGTATCCTCCTATTTACCCCTGCTCTCCCTGTGAAAATTAATTTAAGGAAAAAGTTATGAAAAACTTATACTATGGAAGATAAGTCATTCCAGGAGATAATAAGAAGGTTTTGTTTGTTTAGTTTTGGTTTCTTTTCATTTGTTTGTCTGTTTTCATTTGGAGTTAAAAAAGATAACATGCCAAAAATCAAGCACAATTCTATGCTATCTATAAATTCTATGCTTCTATGCTTTCCTCCTGCCTCAAGTAATTTAGAACATTTGAAAGCAACAGGATATGTAAAAGTATTTAAAACAAATGAAAAGAATATGCAAATAGACAAACACTGTTAATAAAATATATTTTAATGAAAAGATCTTTAAATGAATAAAGAGATCATTTAGTTCAGAGAAGTCATGTTTGAAGCAAATGAACTGAAATATTGCATCTAATCTTGATTCTTCTATTACTCTGAGTGAAGATTTGATCATGGGAATTTAACAGCTAAGGGATTATTCTGGTTAGAAATTATACAAAATTTCACTGAAATTTGAAATTCTGAGGTGTGCAAAACCCAGGACTGGGAGTAAGTAAGCAACCTGAGACCTGTTTCCCACTCAAAGTCCCAAAGTTCCCTTTATAGCCTGAGACAGAATTTTCTCTGGATGTAGTTTTCTCACTTGCAAAAACAAAAATAGCTAAAAATCTAGGTATTATTCACAGCATTAAGCACAGAGAGTCCATGCTGAAGTAGCTCAATATATGTTTATGAATTGAAGCATGTTATTCAGTGTAACAAAACTCTCCAGAGGTGTAAGCAACCCCATTCTATTTATAAACTTTCACCGATTTTCAAAAATCAAGTGTCTTGAACAAAATGAACGTAAACAGTTTTCATTTGTTTCTCTTTACTTTGAGTTTTTGGAAGGGCTAACTCAAGGAGTAAAAAGAGTAAAATGAGTAAAAAGAATGTATTAAAAAGTTGGTTAATTAAAGTCTCAGTTCAGTTCAGTCGTGTCCGACTCTTTGCGACTTCATGAACTGCAGCATGCCAGGCCTCCCTGTCCATCATTAAAGTCTACACCAAAGTAATTAGTTTGGAAATGCTAAGATATTTCCACCAAAGTCATAACAATAGCTTCTGTCTACTAAGACTTTAGAAGATCCCTTGATTTTTTTTTTTTTTTTTTTTAGTTTCAGGTAAGAGAAAGTTTACAGCAGAGTCAATCTTAGTTTTAACCTAGCAAGAAAACTCCTTAAACCAAAGTTCTAAAGAAATTGTTTAGGAAAGTAAATCCATTTTACATATGGTAAGTATATACGTTAATGCTGCTGCTGCTAAGCTGCTCTCCCAGTTTGTCCCCATTGTGTCCACAAGTCTCTTCTCTATGTCTGTGTCTCTATTGCTGTTTTGCAGATAAGTTCATCAGTTCTAATGAGGTGAATGAACCTAGAGCCTATTATACAGAGTGAAGTAAGCCAAAAAGAGAGAAACAAACATCATATATTAATGCATACATCTATAGAACCTAGAAAGATGGTGCTGATGAATCTAGTTTACTTTTTATTGCCTTAGAATAAATCTGTGTATATCTTCAAAAGAAAATGTGATAGATTTAAGGACTATTAAACACTTTCATATATTTAATGCCTTTCCTGCTCATAGTTCAATCAATGGTCAATGATTAACTAATTGCTAACTTGTTGCTAGATAGTCATTAAAAACCATGTAAGAAGGCATCAAGGATACTCAACAGAGTTTGTGAATTAAGTCTGTCATTTGTGTGTGTGTGTGCATTTTATTTCATTTCTCCTTTTAAAACGTTTCCGTCAAGCTATCAATACCACGTAGAATTCTAATTTTTGGTAGATATGGAGCCCCCACAATCTGAAGGATAATTAATTCATCATAAGTTTTCTAATAAACAATGTGAGAGACATTTTTGTTACTGTATTCAGTTCAGTTCAGTTCAGTCGCTCAGTCGTGTCCGACTCTTTGTGACCCCATGAATCGCAGCACGCCAGGCCTCGCTGTCCATCACCAACTCCCGGAGATCACTCAGACTCATATCCATCGAGTCCGTGATGCCATCCAGCCATCTCATCCTCTGTTATCCCCTTCTCCTCCTGCCCCCAATCCCTCCCAGCATTAGAGTCTTTTCCAATGAGTCAGCTCTTCACATGAGGTGGCCAAAGTATTGGAGTTTCAGCTTCAGCATCAGTCCTTCCAGTGAACACCCAGGACTGATCTCCTTTAGGATGGACTGGTTGGATCTCCCTACAGTCCAAGGGACTCTCAAGAGTCTTCTCCAACACCACAGTTCAAAAGCATCAATTCTTCAGTGCTCAGCTTTCTTCACAGTCCAACTCTCACATCCATACATGACCACTGGAAAAACGATAGCCTTGACTAGACAGACCTTTGTTGGCAAAGTAATGTCTCTGCTTTTGAATATGCTATCTAGGTTAATTCAAGCTAAATATTTTTAAAGCTATACTGACATTTGTCAATTATAGTCAGAACTCTCTAGGACTGGGAAAAATAAAATCCAAAACTTGTTAGAGGAAAATGCATTCTTTGGGATTTACCCTAGCCACAGGAAAAAAGTGGTGCTTAATCTTCTTTTTCACCCTCCTCCCTTAGACTGTGGTGTTTAATCTTTAATGTACAAGAATCACCTTGGCTCCTTTGGAAAAATGTTCATGAGTCCCAACACACGTGATATGCCTGCTGCTCTGAGGAATTTTCCTAACTCAATACCTATTTCCACCTATCCAGTGGGAAAAGTTTCCTCTTATGTATATTATTGGGGACAGTGTTTCTCTCAGCAGATTCTATTCAATGGAAATGATTTATTCATATTTACAATAAGGAAAAGATCCTGTTGCTGAGAAAGACTGAAGACAGAAGAAAGAGGCAGCTGGTTGAGATGAGATGGTTGGATGGCGTCACCAACTCAATGCACATGAAATTGAGCAAACTCTGGGAGATAGTGGAGGACAGATGAGCCAGGCATGCTGCAATCCATCGGGTTGCAAAGAATCAGAAGTGACTTAGCAACCGAACAGCAACAAAATGATAGGAAAAACCAGCATGAATTAATAAATAAATTACACTATGTGAAAAATTTCTGAGTCATAATTTTCCCAACTGAAAAACCCAAGAATAGGCAATATTAGAACATGGTTACCAACGTCAGTGATCATGGTGTCCTAGTTTTGCTGTGAAGATTGCCCTTCAGGCTGATGGGTGTGGGACTTGAGGGTAAAAGACATTCTCTCACAGCCTTCCAAGTCCATTTTCATTAATTTTTCACTATTCTGTCATGTTCACACATTAACTCATTTAGTAACTCATTTGCTCAAAACAAATATATTGTGAATTTACAATGTGGCAGGCCCTGTGCTGAGTAGAGAGGATGCAACCTTGTTCAATACCTGTTTGACCTCATACTCCTTAATATTCAGCCCCACTCTTTCAAATATAGAAGGCAAAGCCATTGAACAATTCAGTGATTATTTTGCATAAATGTATGTTCTTAGTTCACCTGATTTTCTAGGCATGATAGGAGGCTTAGTCTTTAGTGATGGCTAAACTATTGTTCTTTCCCTCAGACTATCACAGTGCTAAATGCAGGTAGAGAAGAAAGGAGGGGATGACTGATCCTGAAGAAATTATGGTATTAATTCTTTAACATCTAAACATAAATACCTAGATTTATCCTCAATGTCTCCAGAAGAACATGTTGAGATTTTTACTTGATTGCCTTAAAATTGGAATGGCATTAAATCTAGCAATTTGAGGGAAAATGACATTTTAGCAACATTAAGTCATCTGATCTGCAAGTAGGGCATATCTATTACCTATTTCTTTATATCTTATTTAATTTCTCTTATCAATGACTTGTTTTTCAGGGCATTGGTATTTTGTTTGTCATGTCAGATGTATCCTTAACTATGGCTTATCTTTGAAGTCTTGTGACTTCAAATTGTATCAGTCACCGACACAAAAGAATTTTCTAATACTGCTTAATGGGTTCACCCCAAAGTTCAAATGGTAAAGTCATACCCTGAATGTAAACTTATTTGGAGATAGGGTCTCTACAGAGGTAATCAGATCCCAATGATGTATTTAGGGGAGTCTCTAATCCAATAAATACTAAATATTGATAACCATTTAAAAAGGGGAAATTTGGAGATAGAGATGCACAGGAAGAACACCATGACACTGTGGAGGCAAAGGTCAGAGTGATGCTTCTACAAGCCAAGATACACCAAAGATCGCCGGCAAAAGAACAAAAGCGAGGGGATAAGCAAGGAACAGGGTTTGCTCATAGACCTCCTGTGCATGCTTAGTAATCCTGCTGACACTTTGATCTCAGACCTCCAGCCTCCAGAACTGTGAGACAATGCATTTCTGTCCTGTAAGCCCCTCAGTGTGTGGAACTTTGTTATGGCAGCCCCAGAAAACTGACCCAAATGCTATACGGCCTTCCACTTCAGTATTCTGGCCTGGAGAATCCCATGGACAGAGGAGCTTGGCGGGCTATGGTCCACAGGGTCGCAAACAGTTGGATACAACTGAAGAGGTTTAGCAGGCATGCACAAGGCTCAGAATAACCTGGATTTTGTTAAAAGATTGGAAATAATTAATCTCCCTTTTTAGATCACAGATTAAGCCAAAGTCTCATCTATTTCTAAGTAAATGAAGACTCCGGCAGTTCCTTCAGATTCATAGATTATCATTCAGGAAGATTCACCTCCACAACACAAATGAGGGAGCACATTGAAAATAAGGCTGGTCCCAGTCACTCTGGGCCCTGAAAGGACCAACCAGAGCTGTCCTGCCGTGAATCTTGCCTCACCCACGCAACGCACCAGGCTCTTTCTGTGTGTCAGCTGCTCTTTTGTTCATATGACATGTTTGCAAGTTGTACTAACTTATTCAAGGCTCTAGTGTATCATTTAGAGTAAATCACCAGTTTGGAATCGGTTAAGAATAGCCCTAAATCATACTAAATACCCTAAGGACCTGAAAGAGTTAATGTAGCTTTCAAAATAGCTTTCCTTCCTTCCTTCACATTCTTCTACATTTTTCTGCACAATCTGTCACATTCCAGACAATTCCTGCCTGATCAGGCAGCCTCTCCCAGGAAAAGCAGAGTTATGCAGTCTCAGGAAAATAATGGGAACTTCCATTCTGAGTTCTAACCAACAGAAAAACACTGAAATTATTTATGTGGCCACCTCTGGGAACAATAAGCATGAGTACAGTCTACTTATATCTTAATTATTATCATTACACAGTAATAAAAATAGAGGGTTACACAGACAATAGCAAAAGCAAAAATAGCATCAACCTCAGAAAGGCTAAGACTCTACATACTAATTTTAACCGTCATCAAACCTTAAGCTCATGCTTCCATCAGAAGATGCCTTATGTCTTCATGCTCTTGTGTTTTTTCTTTAAATGTTTTCAAAAATTGCTCTCATGTGTGCTAAAGAATACAGAGTTATATAATATTCAAGGTAATCTCAAAGGAAATCTGTAGTGAATGAGAGAAGCACTAATTGGGAGATGAAGCTAGGAAGAAGGTGTAGTTTTAAGAGAAGTCAATATCAGCTGGATCCCCCAGGGAACTCTGGAGCAGAAATTGCACCATACTTGTACCATCTAAATCAGGGGGACTAAATCAGGGAATCTGAATATTCCATTCAGAATATTCATAGAATAAGAATATTAATATTCTTATGTCATATTCTATGATATGATCATAAAAATAGAATTCTATGATATGACAATATCATCATAATAATAAAAATAATGTGCTCAATAAATGTAATGCTTGAATCATCCTGAAACCATCACCCAGGTCCATGGAAAATTATCTTTCATGAAACTTGTGACAAAATGTTTGGGGACACCTGGTCTATGGGATCATCAGGCAAGGCAATTCCCAACAGCTCAAGTCAATCCTTCAGATATGGTTTCATCTGAGACACATTTGTAATACACATCAGCACAACCTGAGGATGGGCCTCTCAGCTTAGTAAAGGAAACCTGGGTGAGACCTCAACGGCATCTAAAGGAACTCTCCATGTGTGTTTACTCAGTACCCAACTGATTTGTAAGTTACGATTATGACAATTATGATTACGATAGTTCATAATCTCCACTCTCCAGAATTTAAATCTTGAGAAGACATGTATACATATACAGGATATGTATATGTAAAAAATTGAAACAATGAAAATATGTTTCTATTTTAGCATAACCTATTATACTAAATCCAACAACCTTTGAATAGGTTACAGCAAAATCTTTTGTCTTTGAGTTTATCTTAAAAGGGTTTATATAGGACACGTAAAGAACTGCAAAATTTTAACATGAATTTTCTTTACAAAGCAATGAAACTTTCAAATTCCAGATGCAAAAAAACGTGGTTTAAATGAGTTTGAAATTTTTTGAAGGCTGAAAAATATCTTATAAAACCTTAAGTTTGAACATTCAATTCAGTAAGAATGATCTTTGTCAAAGTAGCCAAACACCAAATGGCATTGAAGAATGTTTTACCAGAACAACAATTTGTATGTTTTTCCCAATATACATTTTCCCATCTTTTCTCAAGCATCCCAAGTCCTGTAATTCAGTTCTAAAGAAGAGTAAAGCTTCCCTAGTTGCTCAGCAGTAAAGAATCTGCCAGTCAATGCAGGAAACATAGGTTCAGTTCCTCACTAGGGAAGATACCCTGGAGAAGGAAATGGCAACCCACTCAAGCATGCTTGCCTGGGAAATCTCATGGAAGAAGGAACCTGGCAGGTTACAGCTATGGGGTCACAAAGAATTGGACATGACTTAGCAACTAAAACAGCAACAAAGAAGAGTAAACAGGAAAATAGTCTTCCCTCTTGTACTACACACATGGGTAAATACCAGACATTTGCAATAATTCTCTTACAAGGAAATGTTTCCAAGAATAATTAAATGCTAAGGCCAAATATCGTTTGGTATCCAAACACATGAATGGCTTAGACAATGTCTTAAAGAGCTGCACAATTCATAATTCTTGAAGAAATATGAGAAAAAAAAGATTTTATGGTTAGAAAGATGTGCCTAATATTTACCATTGTCCTAATACTTACCATTAGGAATAGTCTTGATGGCTACTCAAATTCCTACTTTCACAAATAATAGTGACAACTAAAATTTTCCACATTGAGCTCTCTAGTCCAAAAGAACAGTTATTTTTACAGTTTGAGATCAATGACAGAAAGCCAGTTTGATGAACTATAGCAAGCACATTAATAGTTGCTTAATAGTTGAAGAAAAAAATGATAATAAGGATTCTGTTCTATGCCATATGCAGTCAAGTATGTGCATGGAAACTTAGTAGCTTCAAGACACAATATGCATCTCTTCTTTCTTGGGAGACCAATATTAATTATATATATACTCTGACAAATGACCTGGAGCTGAATTTCCAGAATGCTTTAAATGTGATAAGGAGATGTCTGTGTATATGTGTGCTCAGTCATGTCCAACTCTTTCCAACCCCATGAACTGTAGCCCACCGGGCTCCTCTGTCCATGGGATTCTCCAGGCGAAACACTGGAGAGGGTTGCCATTTCTTGCTCTAATGGATCTTCCTGACCCAAATATCAAACCATGTCTCCTGCATCTCCTGTGTTGGCAGGCTGATTCTTTACCACTGAGCCACCTGGGAAGGCAGGTTGTTGTTCATTACTAAGTCATATCCAACTCTTTGTGACCCCATGAACTGCAGCATGCCAGGCTTCCTAGTCCTTCACTATTTCCTGGTGTTGGCTCAAACTTTATGTCCATTGAGTCAGTGATGCCATCCAAACCATCTCATCCTCGGTCACCCCCTTGTTCCCCTGTCCTCAGTCTTTCCCAGCATCAGGGTCTTTTCCAATGAGTTGGCTTTTCACATCAGGTGACCAAAGTATTGGAGCTGCAGCTTCAACATCAATCCTTCCAATGAATATTCGGGACTGATTTCCTTTAGGATGGACTGGTTTGATCTACTTGCAGTCCAAGGGACTCTTAAGAGTCTTCTCTCCAGCACCACATTCGATAGTATCAGTTTTTGGCACTCAGGCTTCTTCATGGTCCAACTGTCACATCCATACATGATGACTGGAAAAACCATAGCTTTGACCATATGGACCTTGTTTCATAAAGTGATGTCTGTGCTTTTTAATACACTATCTAGATTGTCATAGCTTTTCTTACAAGGAAAAAGTGTCTTTTAATTTCATGACTGCACTCACCATCCATTTAAGCCCTCAAAAATAAAATCTGCCAGTTTCAAATTTTCCCCCTATTTGCCGTGAAGTGATGGGACCAAAAGCCATGATCTTAGTTTTCTGAATGCTGGGTTTTAATTCAGCTTTTTCACTCTCCTCTTTTACCCTCACCAAGAGGCTCTTTAGTTCTTCTTCTGTTTCTGCCATTAGAGTGGTATCATCTGCATATCTGAGGTTGTTGCTATTCTCCTTGCAATCTTGATTCCAGCTTGTGAGTCATCCAGCCTGGCATTTTGTATTATGTACTCTGCACATAAGCTAAATAAGCAAAATGGCAATACACAACCTTGACATACTCCTTTCCCAATTTAGAACTAGTTGATTGTTCCATGTCTGTTTCTAACTGTTGCTTCTTTTCCTGCATAAAGGTTTCTCAGGGGGCTGGTATGATGGTCTGGTATTCCCATCTCTTGAAGAATTTTCCACTGTTCATTGTGATCCACATATTCAAAGGCTTTAGCATAGTCAGTGAAGCAGAAGTCAATAGATTTTTGGAATTCCTGTACTTTTCCTATGATCCAATGGATGTTAGCAATTTGGTCTCTGATTCCTCCTCCTTTTCTAAATCCAACTTAAGCATGTGGATATTCTCAGTTCAGGTACTGCTGACGCCTAGCTTGAAGGATTTGGGGCATTACTTTGCTTGAACCTGGAATGAGCGCCATTTTCTGGTAAAGCATTCTTTGGCATTGCCTTTTTTGCAATTGTAATGAAAACTGACCTTTTCCAGTCCTGTGGCTACCGCTGAGTTTTCCAACATTGCTGGCATACTTAGTGCAGCACTTTAACAGCATCATCATCATCGTTGAGGCTTAGAAATAGCTCAGCTGGAATTCCGTCACCTCCACTGGCTTTGTTTGTAATAATGCTTCCTAAGGCCCACTTGACTTCACATTCCAGGATTTCTGGTTCTAGGTGAGTGACCATGCCATCATGGTTATCCAGGTCATTAAGAACATTTTTTAATGGTTTTTCTGTGTATTCTTGGCACCTCTTCTTAATCGCTTCTGTTTCTGATAGATAGGTGTTTGCTCTTTCTGTCCTTTATTGTGCCCATCTTTTCATGAAATGTTTCCTGCCATTCCAATATTGCTTACAGTCAGCTGTCCTTGACTGCTATATGTTGGATCAGACCTGCAATCTAAAATATTTTAACAGCAATTTAAGTATTTTACAGTTTATGGTAATATATCATCATCTTTTCCTAGTATTCATCATTTTTAAATATATATTTTAAAAATACCTGCAAAGCCAGATTAAAAATATAAAAGCACAAAGTTCAGCCATGAAAAGAACAAATACTTTCCCAGGATTAAAGGTATGCTTCTGAGTTATCTCTTTGTCATTACCAAAACAAATGTTCATGGACTTCAAGTAACTTTTTTAAGGAAAGCCAACAAATTTGTTTACTCAGAATGAATAAAGTTGAGACATGTAAGTATAAGGTAACATGGTCAAATTCTTTCCCAAGATTTTAGAAGTTGTACCTGAAAATGATTTACTATCTTACAGTAGCTTCCTTAGTAAACCATAGATGTATAAAAGTTCTTTCCACTTTTGGAAGTACCAGAAAAAAAAAAAAAAATGAAGACATTTAGATAATGGTCTATTGAATAATATGAAAAAATAATAAATCAGTAAATCATACAGAGATGCTCACCAAAAAGACATAAGTACTGGTTTTGGCTGCAAACATACAATAAACATAACTAAAATGTTGATAGTTATTATAATAAATATATATGGTTTAATATGTTTTTAGAGATTCTTAATTTTCTAAAGGTTTTGAGAAATTAAGTTTTTAGATGTATTCTATGACTTAGGAAAAATGAAAATCCTGACTGTCATGTCAGGATTCATGTCATGTCAAGTGACATGAAAGAAGGTCAGGAAAATATTCTTCTTGCAATTACATTATCAGTATTAAGATGACCTCACTGCCTCTAGACTGGAGCTGTGAACTTGGCCTTGATTGTATAGTGCCCCTCTCATTATGACTAGTCAGTGGCCAGTCTCTCTCAATCTCTACCCATAACAGATATGAATTGAGGGTTTATAGGTTACATTAACTCCATTCCAAAGAAAACAAGTTACCCTTTGCGGTCAGAGGTGGCCTTGCTCAGTTAGCAGAGGGTATTTTCATCAGTAATGAAGATAAAATGTCAAGATATCAATAGCTTTTGTAATTATTATGGATGGGTAACTCTCTCTTATTAGACATGACTGGAAATGATTTGTCTTCCATAATAGAGAAGGATTACAGCGTGCCAGTAAATGATGCTGTTGGGAATTACTTAAAATAGTTATTCCCCTTGGAAGTTCAGTGCATGACACTAGAGACAAATACGTTATCTACCCATATTATAACTCTATTTTAAAAGTAACCCTTGTAAATCTAGGATGTTCTTATACTTCATCATTGAGATAAAGTCTTATGTTTCAAGGGTAAACCTAACAAAATAAAATAAGAATTTAGATCTTTGGGGTATATGTTAATGTTAATAAACAAGAGAAAAGCAGTATTTATTTGTGCATCCATATATGTTCCTGTGCATGAGAGAATATTCAAATATTTCATTATAACAGGCCTTTAGAAATTAGTGAGATAAAGATATTTATCAATAAAAACAAGCTATTTCCTTTTTTCCTTATTGTGTTTTCCTTGTTAAGCTGTCTTCACTTTTAATGATAAGTACTAAAAGCCTGATGCCTGGTAGGATTTCTTTAAGACTTCCCTGGTGGCTCAGATGGTAAAGCATCTGCCTACAACGCAGGAAACCCAGGTTCGATTCCTGGGTCAGGAAGATCCTCTGGAGAAGGAAATGGCAATCCACTCCAGCACACTTGCCTGGAAAATCCCATGGACGGAGGAGCCTGATAGGCTACAGTCCATGGGGTCGCAAAGAGTGGACACAACTCAGCGACTTCACTTTCACTTTCTTGTGACTAAGGAAAATACATTTCTCATAACTAAGATATCAACCCTGGGATTTTTTGGAAGGAATGATGCTAAAGCTGAAACTCCAGTACTTTGGCCACCTCATGAGAAGAGTTGACTCATTGAAAAAGATTCTGATGCTGGGAGGGATTGGGGTCAGGAGGAGAAGGGGACAACCGAGGATGAGATGGCTGGATGGCATCACTCACTCGATGGACATGAGTCTGAGCGAACTCCTGGAGATGGTGATGGACAGGGAGGCCTGGCGTGCTGCGATTCATGGGGTCGCAAAGAGTCGGACACGACTGAGCGGCTAAACTGAACTGAACTGAAGAGCACTTCTTCTGGAGAAGACACTTGAGAGTCCCTTGCACTGCAAGGAGATCAAACCAGTTAATCCTAAAGGAAATGAACCCAGAATATTCACTGGAGGAATGATGCTGAAGCTGAAGCTCCAATACTTTAGCCACCTGATATGAAAAGCTGACTCACTGGAAAAGACCCTGATTCTGGGAAAGATTGAGGACAAAAGGCAAAGAAGTGGCAGAGAATGAGGTGATTAGATGCTCAGTCACTCCGGGGTGTCTGACTTTTTGCAACCCAGGGACGGTAGCCCAGGAGGCGCCTCTCTCCATGGGATTTTCCAGGCTAGAATACTGGAGTGGGTCGTCACCAACTCAATGGATGTGAATTTGAGCAAAATCAGGGAGATGATGGAGGAGAGAGGAGTCTGATGTGCTGGAGTCCATGAGGTTGCAAAGAGTTGGACATGACTTAGTGACTGAACAACAAGTAACAGTGACGAAGTGTCTCTTTGTCACTATTCAATAATTTACTGAGAAAATGCTAGATATGAACAAAAGGTAAGTTTCTGATAATCTGTATTTGGTTATTTATGAGTATCAAAAAATTCAAGCTAAAATAAGAGAACTCATTCATTTTTTCCAGCCATCCAAATTCAATTACCTACAAAGTATCCTTGTAAAATATGGAAAATATGATTCTTGGTCATATATAAATAGTTTACAATGAACTATCCTGGAGACATCAGCACCAAGCATAGGATTTGATCTGGTCAAAAAGTAATTTTAATGTCATGACATATCTGGGCAAAATAGTTCCTTCTTTAAAAAGAAAGCAAATTGTATGATGTGATGTTTTCAAATTAGATTCTAACTTCAAAAATAAGTTATTAGCCTGTTTATTATTAGATCCATACCCCCTTTTGTATGTATATAAGTAAGAATTTCATAAACTAGGCAGACAAGGCAGATGAAAGGGATAATATATAAGAAAAGATTCTCTTTCTTCCTTCTCTGACCCCAATTTGGAGATATCATGGTGAAAAAGATCAGAATTTGCAATTGTTAGGAAGTGGGGAATTCCTTCTACCTCTCTTGAGTTCTTGTGTCTGCACTAATAATACAATTGACACAAGACAGATTAACAGAAGAGAAAGAAACAAAATTTAATTTGCAAATTTTAATCTGTGGCCAAGCAGGCAGCTTTTATACTTTTCAAACGTGGTAACAATAAATTTTCAAGACACTGACAGGACAAAAACCTTAGGTTTGGAGTGTTCAATTAGTGAAGAATCTAAACATTTTGGACTTGGGGTAGTAAGTTAAAGAGGTAACAGGGTTTCTTTGTCTATAACCTTCTTGTCCCCAATTCCCTATCTCTGGTGATAAGGGCGTCATACTTCCAGATGCAGGGAGTGCAATTTTTACATGAGAGATACACTTCCTGCTTTTATGAAGACAGAAAGATTGGGCAGAGTATATCCTATGCATTGACTCTCTCTTAGGTAATGTTTTTTTTTTTTTTTGTCTGTTATCACCCTGTTTATTTTTTAATATAAATTTATTTATTTTAATTGGAGGTTAATTACTTTACAATATTGTATTGGTTTTGCCATACATCAACAGGAATCTGCCACAGGTATACACTTTAATTTAGAATAACAAATATGCCATTGAGGCACATTTGGGGAAGCCTGTCCTGGGCACCAGCATAATCATGAGTTTGGATTATTAATTCTCCCAACTTTTAGCCATACTGCCTTGTGCAAATTATGCAACCTTCCTGGCTTCCCAGGTGGTACTGTGGTAGACAATCTGCTGCCAGTGCAGGAGACCAAAGAGATGTGGGTTCAATCCTTGGGGTCAAGAAGGTCCCCTGGAGTAGGAAGTTCCAGTGTTCTTACCTGGAAAATTCCAAGGATGGAGATACCTGGTGGACTACAGTTCATGGGGTCTCAAAGAGTGAGATAAGACTGAATATGTACACATCCCTGTTTCAAGTCTCTAACTTTTAAAATAAGGATGATATAATATAAACTTAATTTTTAAATAACATTTAAAGTAATATAAACAAATTCTAAGATGTTAAGTGTCTACAAAGTATCCTGGGTTGTTATACTTAATCCATGCATAGGCCTCTAACACCTGTGCAAAGCTACACTTTAAGCATAGTAATACTGACAGCTGCTGCTGCTGCTAAGCCGCTTCAGTCGTGTCTGACTCTGTGTGACCCCATAGACGGCAACCCGCCAGGTTCCCCCATCCCTGGGATTCTCCAGGCAAGAACACTGGAGTGGGTTGCCATTTCCTTCTTCAGTGCATGAAAGTGAAAAGTCAAAGTGAAGTCACTCGGTCCTGTCTGACTCTTAGCAACCCCATGGACTAAAGCCCACCAGGCCCCTCGGTCGACGGGATTTTCCAGGCAAGAGTACTAGAGTGGGGTGCCATTGCCTTCTCCAATACTGACAGCAATTAAGGCCAAATCTTAATACCATTTGTTTTGTTGTTTCTCCAAGAATTGGCCTTAGATTCAGCCTTGGGTGTGAAGGGAAACAGAATATGTCACCCCACAATGTGCCACGTTGGCCTGTGGATTAGTTTGAGCCTAAAATGATCAAACTACTGTACAATTGCACTCATCTCACATGCTAGTAAAGTAATGCTCAAAATTCTCCAAGCCAAGCTTCAGCAGTACGTGAACCATGAACTTCCTGATGTTCAAGCTGGTTTTAGAAAAAGCAGAGGAACCAGAGATCAAATTGCCAACATTCGCTGGATCATGGAAAAAGCAAGAGAGTTCCAGAAAAACATCTATTTCTGCTTTATTGACTATGCCAAAGCCTTTGACTGTGTGGATCACAATACACTGTGGAAAATTCTGAAAGAGATGGGAATACCAGACCACCTAACCTGCCTCTTGAGAAACCTGTATGCAGGTCAGGAAGCAACAGTTAGAACTGGACATGGAACAACAGACTGGTTCCAAATAGGAAAAGGAGTCCGTCAAGGCTGTATATTGTCACCCTGCTTATTTAACTTGTATGCAGAGTACATCATGAGAAACGCTGGGCTGGAAGAAGCACACCTGCCTCTTGAGAAATCTGTATGCAGGTCAGGAAGCAACAGTTAGAACTGGACATGGAACAACAGACTGGTTCCAAATAGGAAAAGGAGTCCGTCAAGGCTGTATATTGTCACCCTGCTTATTTAACTTGTATGCAGAGTACATCATGAGAAACGCTGGGCTGGAAGAAGCACAAGGTAGAATCAAGATTGCCGGGAGAAATATCAATAACCTCAAATATGCAGATGACACCACCCTTATGGCAGAAAGTGAAGAGGACCTAAAAAGCTTCTTGTTGAAAGTGAAAGTGAAGAGTGAAAAAGTTGGCTTAAAGCTCAACATTCAGAAAATGAAGATCATGGCATCTGGTCCCATCACTTCATGAGAAATAGATGGGGAAACAGTGGAAACACTGTTAGACTTATATTTTTGGGCTCCAAAATCATTGCAGATGGTGACTGCAGCCATGAAATTAAAAGATGCTTACTCCTTGGAAGAAAATTTATGACCAACCTAGATAGCATATTGAAAAGCAGAGATATTACTTTGCCAACAAAGGTCCATTTAGTCAAGGGTATGGTTTTTCCATTGGTCATGTATGGATGTGAGTGTTGGACTGTGAAGAAGGCTGAGCACCGAAGAATTGATGCTTTGGAACTGTGGTGTTGGAGAAGACTCCTGAGAGTCCCTTGGACTGCAAGGAGATCCAATCAGTCCATTCTGAAGGAGATCAGCCCTGGGATTTCTTTGGAAGGAATGATGCTAAAGGTGAAACTCCAGTACTTTGGCAACCTCATGCGAAGAGTTGACTCATTGGAAAAGACTCTGATGCTGGGAGGGATTGAGGGCAGGTAGAGAAGGGGATCACAGAGGATGAGATGGCTGGATGGCATCACGGACTCGATGGATGTGAGTCTGAGTGAACTCCAGGAGTTGGTGATGGACAGGGAGGCCTGGCGTGCTGCGATCATGGGGTCGCAAAGTGTCGAACATGACTGAGCTACTGAACTGCAACTGAACTGAAGTAATTGCCTAAAACGATTTAGATAGGAGGCCTGGCCAGTAAGGAGAGCTCTTACTAGAGACAACTTTTTTATCTGAAGGAGTCAGCTGCTTAGCAGGGCAGAAATCTGATTGTCTAACATCTGACTCTCGTCTTCCTGTGAATCACCTCTTCCTCTAGGAAGCCCCAGCCTCTATCCCATTTCTAAGCTCAGGATGGTGTGTAAGTCTCATTTGTCAGCCTGTCTTTGCGTCTCATACTTTTATTGGGCTCCCATACACACACAATTATATTTTTCTATTAATTTGTCTTATGTCAAATTAATTACTAGACCAGCCAAAGCACCTAGAAGTGTAGAAGAAAAATTTGATTCTCCCCTATAGGGTACAAAATTCTTCTTTATTATCTTTGCGGCTCCTGCACTTCCTTCCATCTCAAACAAACAAACTTAGATATTTGAACAAATAAGCTTACTCATTCTACTTAAAATATAATGCAAAAAACAGCATTATTTCAGAAAATAAAGTGAAGAAGTATCAACACACAGCATAAGGGCCTTGTGTGAAATGGGAAAGAAAATTATATTTTCACCAAAAAGACCTGGTTTTCTAAAGAAGATAAATAAATAGCTAAATAGATCAGAAGATGTTTGGGGGAAAAAAAAAAAAAGATAAAAATGGCTTAACAGTAGACATTTAACACATCCAAAATTTTAACATTAATTCTGAGCACTTAGCCCATGTGAAACTATAACATAGAATTATATTTGATTTGATTTTACTTTTAAATTATTGTCTTGAATATCAGAGTTTTCAGATCTTAGACATTTTATCTCTCTTATTTACTACTTTATACTTGGGACAGAGAATAGTGAAATCACTAGATATTTGCTGAATGAATGCATGGATTGATGGTTGATGATTAGATGGATAGACATCTAATTTGGATGGATAGACATCATATTTTAGACACATTTGCAATCCTAAAGCACTTAGCTTCAGGTTTTTGTTATATATGATAAAAAACAAATATTAATATTAACATAAACAGATATGACCATAAATATGAATAGAGAAGCATAGTGTTTCTATAGAAATATTTATTTATGTGTTTCCACAGTGACTTTAGTGACACCTATTATTTATTAAAATAATTTTGCTTTTCTGCCTAGGGCCTGACCTAAACTCTATGATGTGAAGATTATCCCTAGTTTTCTCTGGCTTAAGAGAGGAAAAAAGATAGATCAATAGATAGATTCATACTAGCTTTCTGTACCCCATTCCCTATTTAAGTTTTGTCCATAGCACTAAAAACCTTTAGTTTATTATACTATTGATCCATTTTATTGTCTTATTGTTTATATAGCACCACTAAAATTAAGTTCCTTAAGGGCAATGATTATTTTCTTTTTTGTGCACTCTGTATTCCCATCATTAGGACAATGCCTAGCACCTGTCTCTTATACACATCTCTGTACCTCTATGAAGTTATTTTGTTAGAAATAATGAATCAACTTTACACAGATTTCTTTTCTATTTAGAACAAATATTTATTTCTAAATTTGTGATTTTCAAATAAGCCTTCCTTAAATGACTAAATGCATATATGGTATAATACGTATATGAAAGAAAGTGAAAGTTGCTCAGTCATGACTGACTCTTTGTGAGCCCATAGACTGTAGCCTGCCAGGCTCCTCTGTCCATGGAATTCTCCTGCCAAGAATACTGGAGTCGATTGCCATTGCTTTCTTCAGGGGACCTTCCCAATCCATAAATACAATGGAATATTACTCAGCCATAATAAAGAATGAAATAATGTCATTTGTAGCAACATGAATGGACCTAGAGATTACCATTCTAAGTGAAGTAAGTCAGGCAGAGAAAGAAAAATATCGTATGACTTTACTTATTAGCAGACTCTAAAAAATTATATAAATGAACCTACTTACAAAACAGAAACAGACTCACAGATGTAGAAAACAAATTTAAGGTTACCAAAGGGGAAAGGTGGGGTGGCAGTAAATTAGGAAGATCAACAAGGACCTACTGCATAGCACATGGAACTCTAGTCAATACTTTATAACAGCCTATATAAGAAAAGTATCTGAAAAAGAATATATATGTATAACTGAATCACTTTGCTATATACCTGAAGCTGCTGCTGCTACGTCGCTTCAGTCGTGTCCGACTCTGTGCGACCCCATAGATGGCAGCCCACCAGGCTCCACCATCCCTGGGATTCTCCAGGCAAGAACACTGGAGTGGGTTGCCATTGCCTTCTCCAAGGCATTAAAGTGAAAGTGAAGTCTCTCAGTCGTGTTCAACTCTTGGCGACCCCCTGGACTGCAGCTTACCAGGCTCCTCCATCCATGGAATTTTCCAGGCAAGAGTACTGGAGTGGGGTGCCATCACCTTCTCCATACCTGAAGCTAGTACATTATAAACCAACTATCCTCTAATATAAAATAAAAATTAAATTAAAAAAGAAGTTATAGCTTCTTCCATATTTTGTTATATAGTTTAGGACTTCACTTTTCATAATTAAATCCTTTATCTATTTGAATTGATTTTTGTGTACGGTTGGACATAGAGACATTTTTCATTTAATTCTCTTATGACTAACCAATCATTCCAGGACACTTGTTGAGTATTCTACTCTAACTCTACTAATCTTATACAAGAATTTTATGAATGCAATGAATTCTCAATTCTATCCTATTAATGTTTTTATCTATCTGTGCACCAAATGCCCTATTTAATTATCATGGCCTTATGATATGTCCTGATATCTGGAAAAGCAAATCACTGAACTGATTATTTTATTCACGAAGATTCTGGCCTTTCTTCTTCCATCTGAAATGATAGAAGCAGCTAATCAAGTTCTCTTGTAAAAATCTTAGAGCTTATTTGCAATTGCATTAACATTAAAGATTGATTTGAATAGTTAATTTTTTTCTTTCTATCCAGGAGTATGGTATGTCACTTCATTTATTCTTATCTTCTTCAGTGTTTTTCAATATTGTTTCCCTAAAGAGATATTTTACATTTTGTTTTCTACAAGGTTGTCCCTCTGTATATCTCTTTGTTGGTCTCTCTCATGTGTACAGACTTTTGTCAGCGTAGTCAATACATATATGTATTTACATATGAGAGAGAGAGACTTTGACTCTTGGACCTTTGTCAGTATAGTCTATACATATATAAATAAGAAAGAGAGAGCAACAAAGACAGAGGCAAAGAGAGAAAACTGGATGGCAAAGAGATCCAAACAGTTGATCATATAGGAAATCAACCCTGAATATTCTTTGGAAAGACTGATATTGAAGCTGCAGCTCCAATATTTTAGCCACCATCAGGCAGAGAAAGACAAATATCATATGATATTACTTATAAGTGGAATTTAAAAAATGATATAAATGAACCTATTTACAAAACAGACATTATATGATGAGAAGAGCCAACTCATTGGAAAAGAATTTGATGCTGGGAAAGACTGAGGACAGGAGAAGGGGGCAGCAGAGGATGAAATGCTTGGATGGCATCACCAACTCCATGGATGTGAGTTTGAACAACTTCTGGGAGATAGTGGGAAACAGTGAAGGAAAGGGGAGTTTGGCATGCAGCAGTTCATGGGGTCACAAAGAGCTGGACACAACTTAGCAACTGAACGAAATATATGTACATATAGTTTATACATAAATATATAGTGCATGCTTATGTACACACATATGACATATATTTAAACATATATATATATCCTAATTGATTCTGGTTACAGTAAGCTTGCTAAACTCTATTTTGCGTTCAAACTATAAAAAAACCCAATGGATTCAGTTTCATGACTGAGTACCAAAGTAATAACCTAAAATCAGCATATACTGTCATAAATACACACATACATAAGTGTTTAGAAGATATGGTGGAAGAAAAGATTCTATTTTTAATGGCAAAAACACCAAAAGCAAAGGCTAAAATAACTTGCTGTGAAGTGAAAGAAAATATGTAAGACATACGGAGAATATTTTAAAAGAGTAAATAAATACATTAAATGAAGATGGAACAAATGAAAATGTATACTGAATATTTTGAATTCAAAACACTGCTTCGTAAAATATGTCTACCCCATGTTCCACCCCCACCTGCGTAAACACACACACACACACATACACATAGGCACACTAAATTCTATGCCCTATTCCTGCCTTTATAGCACCAATTATTTATTCACTTTGAATATACCATTTCATTTGCTCATTGCATTTTTTTTTTCACCAGAATCATTTCTTTCCCTTTACCATAATGTGAGCTGCATAGGCAGTTGACCTCCATCAATTAGACAAGTTCTAGTGTATAACAAGTATTCAGTTAGCAAGTACTGTGGACACAACAAGGGTTGCATAAATGGGAAAATGCACCAGGTTATTGTATAACTGTGTGGATCACAATAAACTGTGGAAAATTCTGAAAGAGATGGGAATACCAGACCACCTGACCTGCTTCTTGAGAAGGCCTGGCGTGCTGCAATTCATGGGGTCGCAAAGAGTTGGACATGACTGAGCGACTGAACTGAACTGAACAATCAACATTAGATAGATCAATAGATAGATTCATACTAGCTTTCTGTACCCCATTCCCTATTTAAGTTTTGTCCATAGCACTAAAAACCTTTAGTTTATTATACTATTGATCCATTTTATTGTCTTATTGTTTATATAGCACCACTAAAATTAAGTTCCTTAAGGGCAATGATTATTTTCTTTTTTGTGCACTCTGTATTCCCATCATTAGGACAATGCCTAGCACAGAGTTAGTACCAAATAAATTTTCCTACACATACAAAATACATTCAAATAACACTAGACTTTCTTCAGACCTATATAAACAGATGCTGAAATTCTTATAAAAAATAAAAATATTCAGTGCCTTTTAATGAAAGGTCCATGAAGAAAGTCTAAACACCAGGAATTTAAACATATGAAGTCTCAATATTTGAAATAATATGGCCCTAAACCATGAATCATTGGGACAGAAATAAAATATAACAAAAAAAATCAGACATATATATATATATATATATATATGAAACTTGGTATATGAAAAATATAGCATCTCAAATTAGTAAGAGAAAATTTATTATTCAATATAGTATTCACCCAAAACCCACATCATAAACCAGGATAAACTTTATATAAATGATTTAAATATATGGTGTGAAGAAAGGTTTGATGAGGAAACAGGCATATTGCTTCATAATTTTGGAGTAGGGAAAGACTTGTTGATTTTAGACAAAATCCAGAAGCCATAAAATAAATGATTGATAAAAGCAACCTCATAAAAAAAAAAAAAAAAAAAAAAAAAAAATTTTTAAATATATGGTGTGAAGAAAGGTTTGATGAGGAAACAGGCATATTGCTTCATAATTTTGGAGTAGGGAAAGACTTGTTGATTTTAGACAAAATCCAGAAGCCATAAAATAAATGATTGATAAAAGCAACCTCATAAAAAAAAAAAAAAAAAAAAAAAAAACTTCTATAAGTATTAGGGAAATGAAAATTAAGGTAGTCTTTTTCAGGCTTCAGAATTAGAGGGGCAGACTTCTGATTAACTTTTGACTTTACCTGGACCCCACCTGGACTACCTGCCTGCTTGGGAACACATCAATTGTTACTAGCAAGTTAAGCAGCTTGTTAGATACAAAAGGGAGTAAGTTTTGAAATTTCTTAAGCTCCTGGAGTTCTGGGTAACCACCCCCACCCCCCACCCTGGGGTCTAAGAAGTCTTATGACTCACCATGTGAGACAAACAGCTTTGTAAAAGTTAAAACTAAAGCTGCATTTTTGCATGCAACCTGATAATGATACCAGCCTGTGGCCTGGGATTACAAATGAAAGCCCTCAAAACTGCAATTTGAAGTCTTACCCACAGGGTAGATGAATGACCTGGGACCTTTTCCCAATAGGGACCCCAGATTGCTGTTACCGAGGGCCTTCCCAGCACTGCTCAAGTCTGGATGTAGGTTGTTGGCCCAACTTGGTGATGTATATGCTGTTACTTCTCTCTGATGCTTCTATTTCTTTTCTTAAGTGAAGAGGAGCTAAAAAGCCTCTTGATGAAAGTGAAAGAGGAGAGCGAAAAAGTTGATTCAAAGCTCAACATTCAGAAAAGGAAGATCATGGCATCCGGTCCCATCACTTCATGGGAAATAGATGGGGAAACAGTGGAAACAGTGCCAGACTTTATTTTGGGGGGCTCCAAAATCACTGCAGATGGTGATTGCAGCCATGAAATTAAAAGACGCTTACCCCTTGGAAGAAAAGTTATGACCAACCTACATAGTATATTCAAAAGCAGAGACATTACTTTGCCAACTAAGGTCCGTCTAGTCAAGGCTATGGTTTTTCCCAAGGTCATGTATGGATGTGAGAGTTGGACTGTGAAGAAGGCTGAGCGCTGAAGAATTGATGCTTTTCAACTGTGGTGTTGGAGAAGACTCTTGAGAGTCCCTTGGACTGCAAGGAGATCCAACCAGTCCATTCTGAAGGAGATCAGCCCTGGGATTTCTTTGGAAGGAATGATGCTAAAGCTGAAACTCCAGTACTTTGGCC
>SJYT01029241.1:612579-669120 GCA_006410635.1 Cephalophus harveyi | reverse complement strand
TCCCTTGGACTGCAAGGAGATCCAACCAGTCCATTCTGAAGGAGATCAGCCCTGGGATTTCTTTGGAAGGAATGATGCTAAAGCTGAAACTCCAGTACTTTGGCCACCTCATGCGAAGAGTTGATTCATTGGAAAAGACTCTGATGCTGGGAAGAATTGGGGGCAGGAGGAGAAGGGGATGACCGAGGATGAGATGGCTGGATGGCATCACGGACTTGATGGATGTGAGTCTGAGTGAACTCCGGGAGATGGTGATGGACAGGGAGTCCTGGCGTGCTGCGATTCATGGGATCACAAAGAGTCGGACACGACTGAGCGACTGAACTGAGCTGAACTGAATGACTGTATACTGAGACTAAGTCAAATAATCTTCTATAAAAATTGAAATTGTTTCTTTGTGTGTAATTTGTAGTTTCCTTTGTTAATGAACCCTTAGAACCTAAAAATGGAAGGGAGGTGAGTTTGGAGGAGAATGGAGACATATATATGTATGGCTGGGTTCCTTTTCTGTTCACCCAAAACTATCACAACATTGTTAATGGGCTATGTGAAAGTGAAAGTGTTAGTCACTCAGGCAAGTCTGACTGGACTGTATGTCCCGGCAAGAATACTGGAGTATTCTCCGGGGGATCTTCCCAACCCAGGAATTGAACCCGAGGATCCAGAGTATTGCAGGCAGACTCTTTCCCATCTCAACCACCATGGAAGCCCGACTTTAATATAAAATTAGAAGTTAAAAAACAACAACAACAACAACTCTTGGCAAAGCAATAAGGGAAAATAGGCAAGGTAAAACATGAAATGGGAAAAAACATGCAACTCACATCACAAAAGCTAACATTCTTAATAGACAAAAAGCCTCCAGAAATCAATCACAAAAGGTCAATAACACAATAGAAATACAAGTAATAAACATGAGCAAATACTTGTCCTCAAAGTGAAGTGATTCTTTATCATATAAAAGTTGCTGAATTTAACTCATAACAAGAAATGCTAATTTAAACTGCATAGGTTTACATTCTTTTCACTTATCAGCTTAGCAAATATCCAATGAAGCATTAACACCCTCTGTTGGTAAGGCTAGGGGAAAATATACTATTGATACTGATGACACGGCTACCAACCTCTATGGAGAACAATTTAACAGTATTTATCAAAATCACAAATGCATTTTTTGACTCAACAACTGCACTTTTGAGGAATTTTCCCATAGTATACTTGCACATGTACAAAATATCTTGGATATGATACTGTTTGAGGAGGGGAAGTCTGTAAATAGACTGGTTAAATAAATCACTGTAAAATGAATAACAACATCCTATGTGTGTGTGTTACTCACTCAGTCATGTACGACTCTTTGCAACTCCATGGTCTGTCCATGGAATTCTCCAGGCAGGAATACTGGAGTGGGTTGCCATTCCCTTCTCCAGGAGACCTTCCCGACCTAGGGATCAAACCTAGGTCTCCTGCATTGCAGACAGTTTCTTTACCACCTGATCTACCTGGGAAGCCCCCAAATTAGGTGAACCACAATATAATGATACATTAATACAAAAATGTGCATAATGTCATGTGTTTGAAGAAAGAAAAGTCTAGAAGAGTATGCATGCTATGCAGATTTTTATGGAAAAATAATAAAAATGCTTATTTCTCTATTTAGATTTGAATCATGAATCTGTGTATGAATACAAATGACAGTTACATGTTAAAGAGCAGAAGTACTGGGAAGATGAGACAGAACCTTAAAGCCTCCTATACTGCTTAGCAAATTGCTTTCTTCTATTGTTATTTATTTTTTTTTTTACTAAGTATTAGGCCAAGCATATATATATTTACCTAATCATTTTATTGGAAAATATTTAAATACCGTTTCCCATATGCACTAATCCAATCACACTGATTCAAGATATTTACAATCATTACATCATAGTGTACTAGCAAAGACAGAAAGCATCTTCACATGATGCTTATTAGCATTGATGAGATAATACTGCGTTCTTTACTAAACTTATTCTTGCTTTCTCATAAGACATGCTCAGACAAAGTTTCCTCTTGCTATTAGTATAGGTTTTTAAAAGTGTCTCAGCTTTGATTTCACAGTTCAGATGTTATGAAATTCAGGCAGTCAGTAGACCTTGATCTTAGTTTACAGCTTAGTAATTAAAGTATGGCTGAAGTATCACCTGGAAGCTTATTAGAGATGCAGAAAGGAAGGTTCCAACACAGAACTGTAGAGTCAGAATCTTCATTTTAAAAAGAGCCTCAGATGGTGTTTATGCCTGTTAAGTTTGAGAAGCACTGATTTACAGAACAATACGCCTAGCTTTTTTGGCTACTCACAATGTAGCGACTGAATAACAACAATATATACATGCAATATTTACACATATTTTAAAGTCTCCCGTAAATTTTTCTACCTTGCATTTTAGTTGCCATTTCTCTCTCTCTTTCTCTCTCAGCTTTTCTTTTCCTTGCTGAATGATTTTCCTTTGTCTAAGTTCTTTTCCTGTTCTTCTGTTATCAAGATATCAAGAGATGTTTAGTCTGTGGGATCTGGGCAACTTTATACTGTTTTAACCTGTGCTGGGTGCTTCCTTAGTGGCTCAGACAGTAAAGAATCTGCCTGCAATGCAGGAGACATAGGTTTGATCGCTGGGTCAGGAAGATCCCCTGGAGAAGGGAATGGCTACCCACTCCAGAATTCTTGTCTGGAGAATTCCAGAGACAGAGGAGCCTGGCAAGCTACAGTCCATGGTGTTGCAGACACTTCTGAGCAGCTAACACTTTCATTCTCACACTTCTGGCCTATACTAGAAAATGTAACCCTTTATGAACTTCCTTGCAATAATTTCTTCAGTCTCTACTGTTTTAATTTGTTTCTGATTATGGGAGAGTTTCATTTATTTGGATACTGCTGAGGTAGCAGACTGGTGAGTAGGAGGAGGAGAAAGAGATATTGCAATAATTTTTCAGTATTACAGGGTAAATAACCCTAGGAAACCAGTTATATGTGTTTACAGACAGAAGTTATTTTTAAAAAGGATCTTTAGTATTAAATATCCAATGAGTATTTTTAAATTTTATTTGGGGGGATCAATAATCCATTTTTGAGAATCCTAAGAAAATTTTTTTTCAGTAAACTGCTTTAGACAGGTGTATAAAGCTTTGCATATAGCTTCTGGGCATCCTTATTCTCTGAAACCTACATATGGATCCTGAAGTCCATATCCTAAGCTCAAGCAAAAAAAAAAAAAAAATATGAATATCTACACTTCCTTATCAGTGTTTTAAACAATTAAAAAATACAGATTGTCCTGGGAAAGAAAGTGAATGTTTGGTCCCTACTGCTGTACATTAATTGTGAAATATTGGTATAATCATAACAAACCAAATGAAATATAAATTTCCTTTAGTAAACTGAAGATAATTAATTCCCTTCCAGATGATGAAGTGGAGAAGTCCAATAACCATTTGTTTTATGATGTAAAGCTCCTTACGTGCAAAACTATAGGGTCAGGAATGCTCAGCCAACTGAGCAATTGGGTTGGCTGCACATCCTCAAGTGCTGTATAATTTAGGTCAAGCAGGTTAATTAGCATATTATTGTTTGGCCAAATGAACGGTAAGGTGTTGCCAAACCTAAATTCCTTAAATAGTAACACATAAATCTTGGTACTGTGGCACTTCTACAGATGGCAGCATGCTATCTGATAGATGGAAAGGGCTGCTTGAGCATAACATTAGGATTCAAAATAGCAAAAGAACGCTACACTGAACAAATTTTACCAGAGCAGCAGAAATTTATCATGTTTGTTTTGTCACTGTAACTCACATTTCCCCAACTCAATCTCATAAAGAAATAAAGGGACAAATACAGAAGGTAACAAGGGAAGGAGTCAACAAAAACAGTTCATGCAAAAATAGTGTACAATAAACTCCATTCCATGAAAGGAATGATGTAAACTGTTGTATTGTTGCTTTGCTTTGTATGGATAATAAACTTCTAGGTCTCTTCCATTTGTTTCTTATTTATCTTGCTCTTTACATTATCACACAGTATTTATGGAAATATTTGATCAAATATTCTTTCTCCATTTTATTGTATTTTGCCTTCTATCCAAAGGACACTACCTTTATCCTTAAATAAAAACAGAATATAAATGTACACAATTCATTAGGAAAGTAGTCTCTAAGAAAACATTTAATAAGAGGAGAAAATGGCCTCTACTTTTTAGCTAAAGATCTTTTCGGAAATCATAATTTAAATCCTGTACCCGGTGTGTGTCAGCAGTCCACAGAGTCACCCCCAGGTTTGGTGATGCACTGGAAGGATTTACATGACCCAGAAGCACTGCTGTGGTTTTAGTTTATTACAGAAAGAATATGTAGATTACACTCAGCAAAGTAAGAACCGTATCAGGCAAGTCCAGAAGAAACCAGACATGAGTTCAGTTGTCTTCTCCCAGTGTATTTACACAGTTAGTATTTAATTCTCCCAACAACATGTGACAATATCCAGGAAGTGCTGCCAGCCAGCCAAGTTCACCTGAGCCTTGGTATCTAGTAATTTTAGTTGAGAACTAGTCATGTAGGCATGCAGCACCTGTGTGATTAACCTTAACTACTCCAGTGTGAGCCTCCCAGAGGTCAAACTGATATAACATGGCTCAAGTCCTGAGGCGTACATGCAAAAATCCGCATTTACTATAAATCACGTGAGCATAATCTATCTGCTGCAGACCAAGGTTTCAGTTATACAAAGATATTCTAATCAGCCAGGATAATCCACTGGCTGAGAAGTTACTTCCCAGGGGCCATCCAGGGGCCAATTCTGAAGATCTTTGGAATGTGCAGTGTTTGGGCAACCCAGCAAGGTGTTGTTCAGCTGCTAAGCTGTATCTGACTCTTTGTAACCCCATGAACTGCAGCACGCCAGACTTCTCTCTCCTTTACTGTCTCCCTGAGTTTGCTTAAATTCATGTCCATTGAGTCGATAATGCTATCAACTATCTCATCTTCTGTCACTCCCTTCTCCTCCTGCCCTCAACCTTCTCCAGCATCGGGGTCTTTTCCAGTGAGTCAACTCTTCCCATCAGGTGGCCAAAGTATTGGAGCTTCAGCTCCAGCAACAGTCCTTCCAATGACTATTCAGAGTTGATTTCCTTTAGGACTGACTGGTTTGATCTCCTTAATGTCCAGGGTACTCTCAAGCGTCTTCTCCAGCACAATTGGAAAGCATCAATTTTTCTGTGCTCAGCTTTCTTTATGATCCAACTCCCACACCCATACATGAATACTGGAAAAACCATAGCTTTTGGCTTTAACTGTACAGACCTTTGTCAGCAAAGGGGTCTCTCTGCTTTTTAATATGCTGTCTATGTTTGTCACAGTTTTTCTTCCAAGGAGCAAGTGTCTTTTCATTTTGTGTCTGCAGTCACTCTCTGCAATGATTTTGGAGCTCAAGAAAACAAAATCTGTCACTGTTTCTACTTTTTCCACATCTATTTGCCATGAAGTGATGGGACTGGATGTCGTGATCTTAGTTTTTTGAATGCTGAGTTTTGAGTATTTAGTTTTTGAATGTTGACCCCAGATGGCTCTAGCCTTGATTAATTCTACCCATGTTCTTCATCATTCTTCCCAGTTTTTCTGCAAGCTATACAATTTTTCTTCAGCAAATTAAGTATATGTTAAAATTTCCCTGAGTCAGATTTTGTTGCTTTCAACAAAGTATTTGGGTTATGTAAGAACTCTACTAAGAACTTTAAATAATACAGAAATAAAGGAATAGTTATAGGGAACATTTCTATATTTGTAGCAAAAGTCTAGTAACAGATTTCAAGGTTAGCATAATTTTTTAAGGACTTGAATATCCTGCAATGACTACCAATTTCTCCCCTAATTCTGAGTAAATTCCAATATGAGATGACTTCAGTGGGTGCTTTGTGAAGTCTAATGAGAGTCTCAGTCTCTCCCAAGCTACTTCCTGGTCTTTCTAAATGTGACTTCAATATCACCTGTATTCCTGAGTTTCACTGTATTTTGTAATTCTCTGGTCCTATCAAATTTCCCTGAATCTAGATAAAGATTCTTATTAAGTAGTCCTAAAGTTCTACCTTATACTTCAGATTATTTTATATTATATTAAGGCTAAATTTCCTACACCTTTCCTGAAATATTTGTGTCCCTAAGCCTTAAGGAAATTTAGTTCCCATTCAGGTCCAATGCTACTTTGCACATTTAGTGGCACTCAGCTTTGTCTAATTTCACTATAGGTCATTTGATTTTTGATGATGGACACAATGTTTCTAGAAGTCTTTACGAAATGAAAACAAAATAATCTTTATGCAATCTAAGGTCTTCCATTGAATTCTTATTCTAGACTAAGAAAAGAAAATATTTCTTGATTTATTTGCAAAGCAGAAATTCTTAACAAGCCCTGAAGTTCAATCCACCCTTCAACCCAAGAAGGAAGATTTTTGCCTTGATTCATGAACCCTCTATTGGCTATATCTCTTCCAATTAACAGAGTTTGCAAATCAAACTGATGTTCCCACTTCAAGTTACCCAGTACTTTTCTCAAGTATAATTCAGATTCTTAAAGCCAGAGACCACTGCTTGAATATCCCAGACGTGCATACAGAGCACGTGCAGACTTCTTCCTAAGGTCTATTCTCCTGAGAGAGACCATGTAGTACATATGTACCCCCCCAGTCCAAGGAGCCACCATTTGCAGTTGTGTGGAAAGAACTTGGGCATGTGGGCTTCGTGTCCACAAATGAGCATAAGGCCTCTCACAGTGTGGGGCCCAGCAAGGATAGGAAGAAAAGACGGGTGGGCTGGCAAAAAGAGCTGAAGGCTGAGACTACCATCATCCTTCAAGTCACTATAAGAATCCAAGAATTTTAAATGTAAAGCGGGCCTTTCAGGCTATTAGGGAAGACATTTGTCCAGGCAAGAAAATAGTTTTCTGGCTTTATTTCAATTTTAAAAGATATTTTCACATATGATATATGGACTCCATTTGTACCCATATTCTAGGCAAGGTTGCTAATATCAAAAACTTGGCCCATCTTCTCTGGGATGAGTTGGCCAAATCTAAACCTTTTATAGACTATGTTTTACAGCAGGAATTAATATATTTTGCAGAGGCTATATAGACATATTCTGACTTAAGGGGATGGATAATTCACATATTTTTAAGATTGTCACACAAATTGGAGAAAACTTACCAAACTTAATTATAATATTCAGAAATTGTAGTATAGGATCCGTTTCATGCAGAACCTACATTTTGCTTTTCCACTTCTACCAACTCTTCTCTACTTTTATCCTTTTTTTAATCTTTTGTTTATTTTTTACACACAACGTTAGAAAATAAATGCTGTCCTGCTGTGGCTGTGAACTCTTATCTTCTGTAGGCAGAAGGTCTGGGGCTCTAATCCAGATTTTAGAAAACAAGGACTGAAGGAGTTGTTTTCTAAAGTTGTTTTCTCCGGTGTTGAAGGAGAATCTTGGTTAATCAAAGATTTTGGGATAGAAGGTAAGAGAAGGCTCAAAAAAAAAAAAAAAAAAAAAAGCCCAAAGGGAGAGAGAGAGGCAAAGCCTAGACAAAAAATAAAGAGGCTATCACAGAAGCCAGGCACCATGGAAAAATTAGTTTTAGTAAAGTGAACAAAACACAGATCCTGGAGAAATTCCCTAAATCTTCTAGCTACAGAAGGACACTTGTAGTCACATTTTTGGGGGAGGGTACTCTTCAGGGGTGAAAAAACAATTCAGACATTGTGGATATGAATGTAAGCCCATTCTAATTAAAAGTGAATACTTCCAAGATGTAATTATAAAACAGTAGCTGTGTTTGTTAAGTGAACATGTCAGGAGTGAGAGCAATGAGAGGGTAATGATATGTACAAAGTCTCAGAATTAAAACAAACAAACAAAAAAAACACAAAACAAACAAACAAAAAAACCTGGGAAAAAAGGATGAAAAGAAGGAAGGGAGTTAGGAAGGAAGGAAACATGCTTGTTCAAAAGGCAAATCTGGGGAAATAACATGATTTTGGGGGCAATTTGAATACCAAATTGTAAAATCAGAAAGGAAAGAAGGTAAACTAAGTGCAAAATTTTAGGCATATTGAAATAGCAGAAGAGATGTGAGAAGCTTAATATAGCCCAAGTAAGCTCTCATATTAGATCAAGCAAGGCAATGAGTAGGTAAGTTTTGGCAGAAAGGAAGAGAGAAAAGGACAGAGGATGAAGATTTATTAAAGTCTCTAGATATTACAAGGAGTCCAAATACTATTCCTACTACAGATAACATTGAAATCCAGGTGACAATCAAAAGTCGTTCAGTCACCCAGCCATCATCTGTTGAATACTTCCTATGTGCTGATCCCTGAGCTTTTTACCACCTATAAAGTGCTGAACAAAGGAAATATGATCCCTGATCTCATGGGGGCTTACTGTCCATGGGAGCAACAGATGATGAAAAAAAGTTTTTTTGCACACTGTTGTTTAGTCACTAAGTCATGTGTGGCTCTTTGCAACCCCATGAACTGCTGGGTGCCAGGCTTCCTTGTTCTTCACTATCTCCTGGAGTTTGCTCAAACTCATGTCCATTGAGTCAGTGATGCCATCCAACCATCTCATCCTCTGTCAACTCCTTCTCCTCCTGCCCTCAATCTTTCCCAGCATCAGGGATGAGTTGGCTCATTTTCCAATGCGCTGGGCCTTCGCATTAGGTGGCTAAAGTACTAGAGCTTCAGCATCAGTCCTTCCAATGAATATTCAGGGTTGACTTCTTTTATGGTTGACTGGGATGATCTCCTTGTAGTCCAAGAGACTCTCAAGAGTCTTCTGTAGCACTCCAATTCAAAAGCAACAATTCTTCGACACTAAATCTTCTTCATGGTTCAACTCTCACATCTGTACACTACTGGAAAAACCGTAGCTTTGACTATATAGACGTTAGTCGGCAAAGTGATATCTCTGCTTCTTAATATGTTGTCTGGGTTTGTCATAGCTTTTCTTCCGAGGAGCAAGTGTCTTTTAATTTCATGGGTGCAGTCACCTTCCACAGTGATTCTGTAGCCCAAGAAAATAAAATCTTTCACTGTTTCCACTTTTTCCCCATCTATTTTCTATGAAGTGATGGGACCAGATGCCACACAGATTCATAAACTAATATAAACTGAGAGGCTGAGTTTCCAAATATATTGTGCTATAAAGCAATGTTTCAATATTGAAACTAGGAGTTCATGGACCTCTAGACACTAATATCAATGAATGATCTGAAATATGAAGAGAGTATTGGCCAAGTATTGAGAGAGACTGGAAGCAGTTCAAGTAGAGAAAAGAGGATGTGCAAAAGCCCTGAGCTGAAAAAGGGTTTGATGTATGTGGGTTGCTGACTGAAGACCAGTGTAGGTGGAGCACAGTAGGTATCAAAGTTAGGTCATGTCTACTGGTTTAAAGATTTTGAATTCTTTATTGAAGTATAGTTGCTATAAAATATTTACAGGTGATCCATAATTTTAAAGGTTATATTCCATCTATCGTCATTATAAAACTTTTCTGTGTTGCCTGTGTTGTTCAATATGTCCTTAAAGCTTTATTTATACCCAATAGTTTATAACTCTTATTCCCCTCCTCTCTCCGTTTTGTGATTTATATTCTAAAGAATAAACACTCATTTTCAGTACAAGGTAAGACCAGACCAAGGTTTTGAAGTACATAATAAGTCAAAGAAAACAATCAAGATATGTTGGCTTTTTAAACAATGGAATATGTTGAATCAAGTGAATTTTTCTAAAATATAGAGATTGTAAGATTTTTAGATATACAGGCATCTTAAGGAATATGAATCTTAAGGATACTAGGCTAGAGACAACAAAGAATATTAATAAGTAAAGAACATATGTACCAAATATAAACTCAAGCTGTTCCATACTCATGCAAAAGATAAGAAACTTTGGATCGCAAATAGCTCTTATAAAAATGGTTGAAATTGTTTGCTTGAGTGGAATATTCATAAACAATGTATGGTGCATTAGAATATCATAGATTCTGTAGCTCTACACAGCTGTGTTATGTGGTAGTAACATCTTTCAAGTACTAAGAAAGCAAGACGAACTCTACACACACAATGCTATAAAAATGATGACAGCCACCCATCACAGGAAATTGGAGGCACTACCAGAGGAACTGGCATCAACATCTACTGAAGGATATCTAAATTAAATGAATTCAATTCCATATTTATGTGTTACATGAAAACTAGAATATATCTATGTTTAGCTACTTATATCTGATTTTTTGCATTAACTCTAACAAGATCTGGAAACATGAATTCATCATGACCTCCAAAGAAATCTTTCTTACTAATGAGAAAACATGAAAAAAGCTCTGAACTTAGAATAGTCTAAAGACTACTGTCCTAGTGCAAAATTCTTTGCTCAAAAGCATTTAATCTTATCTTCAAGACTCAGTTTCTTCTCATGCAAAATAAACATGAATTCACATTTATTCTCCTTTTTCACTGTGCATGTTAAGAGCACTAGTATATTGTCATGGTTTTGAGGGGAGGCTGTACTATTTAACAACTTGAGATAATCTCACTGTGTCTCATTTTCCTTATCTATAAAGTGGACCACTTCCTGGAATTATCAGAATTAAATCTTTCAGATTAGCACACCTTCTATACTATGGAAAATTCTGAAAGAGATGGGAATACCAGACCACCTAACCTGCCTCTTGAGAAATCTGTATGCAGGTCAGGAAGCAGCAGTTAGGACTGGACATGGAACAACAGACTGGTTCCAAATAGGAAAAGGAGTACCTCAAGGCTGTATATTGTCACCCTGCTTATTTAACTTATATGCAGAGTACATCATGAGAAACACTGGACTGGAAGAAACACAAGGTGGAATCAAGATTGCCGGGAGAAATATCAATAACCTCAGATATGCAGATGACACCACCCTTATGGCAGAAAGGGAAAAGGAGCTAAAAAGCCTCTTGATGAAAGTGAAAGAGGAGAGCAAAAAAGTTGGCCTAAGCTCAACATTCAGAAAACGAAGATCATGGCATCTGGTCCCATCACTTCATGGGAAATAGATGGGGAAACAGTGGAAACAGTGCCAGACTTTATTTTGGGGGGCTCCAAAATCACTGCAGATGGTGATTTCAGCCATGAAATTAAAAGACGCTTATTCCTTGGAAGAAAAGTTATGACCAACCTAGATAGTATATTCAAAAGCAGAGACATTACTTTGCCGACTAAGGTCCGTCTAGTCAAGGCTATGGTTTTTCCTGTGGTCATGTATGGATGTGAGAGTTGGACTGTGAAGAAGGCTGAGCACCGAAGAATTGATGCTTTGGAACTGTGGTGTTGGAGAAGACTCCTGAGAGTCCCTTGGACTGCAAGGAGATCCAATCAGTCCATTCTGAAGGAGATCAACCCTGGGATTTCTTTGGAAAGAATGATGCTAAAGCCGAAACTCCAGTACTTTGGCCACCTCATGTTAAGAGTTGACTCATTGGAAAAGACTCTGATGCTGGGAGGGATTGGGGACAGGAGGAGAAGGGAACGACTGAGGATGAGATGGCTGGATGGCAACACTGAGTCGATGGACAGGAGTCTGAGTGAACTCCGGGAGTTGATGATGGACAGGGAAGCCTGACATGCTGCAATTCATGGAGTCACAAAGAGTCGGACATGACTGAGTGACTGAACTGAACTGAACTATACTATGGGACCAATGGATATTACTTATTGTTTTACTAATGTCTATTGAATATGTAAAAAATATTTAAGATTATAAAGTGCTATGCAAAGTGCAAGTCATTATTATTTTTATTGTAACATTTAAATTTCCTCTTAAATTCGAAGTTCATCAATATGAAATTTAGTCTTTTATGATAGTCTGATTTTTTGTGGCTCATTGTGACCCTGATGTGTGTGGCTAATTCTGACAATTGTCAGTTAGCATAAAAGAAATGTATCTGATTGCTTAATATACAGCAGATATGACTATTCAAGATTGGCAGTGACAAATATTTTCATAATCTACTCTACAGCCACTCTACAACCACTCTCCATCCTGTTCTGGGCCCCTGAGGATTATCTGTATGGATTGCATCAATAGGATAACGATGCTTCTTGCTTCCAGTTGAGTTCAGCCAATGAGGAGCTCTAGAATGATCAGAGAAAGGGAGGGAATGTAAGTTCTTTTGTTATATTCATTCTCTGCTCTCTTTAGTCTGGTACTATCAATTTGTAAACCATGTATTCCACTGATTCCTTTCCTTATGCTGGTTGTCTCTTCACCAAAGCCTGTTCTCTGTTCAAGGCAGCTGGCTTGACATGACTTTATCTCCATCTCTTTGTTTCGTTGGCCCTAGGAGTGGTATCAGCTCCACTGCTACCATTCCAGGTCCCTGTACTATTGCGGCTCCCTAGCACCCTGCCTACATCTCCATCATATGACACCTTGTAAATAAACTTGTCTTGAATGGTCCTAATTAAATATCTTACTAAATGGACTCTAGTAGGAATCTTAAATTATTCTCTAATTTTACTCTCTCAGATTTTTCATTGCAGACAGTGTATACACTCTGGCACCATAGAGCCCCAGAATTCCACTGTGACAAGACTCTACAAGAGTCAATTATGGAGGAATTGGGCTCCCTGGTGGCTCATTTGGTAAAGAATCCACCTGGAACACAGGAGACCCAGATTCAATCCCTGGGTTGAGAAAATCACTTGGAGAAGGAAATGGCAGCCCACTCCATTATTCTTGCCTGGGAAATCCCACAGACAGAGCAGCCTGGCAGGCTACAGCGTATGGGATCACAAGAGGTGGACATGACTTAGCAACTAAACCACCACTGCCAAGGTGCCTGATTATTCATTTCATAGGCAATGTTTAGCAGAGAAGCAAACACTTCTTAGGAAGAAGCCCAAGACGCTGACTGACTGTGTTAGTTAATGCTATAGCCTACGACTTCTTGAGACTCTAGAGCAGAGAGGGGGGAGGGGGAAAAAAATCTCAAGAAGGGAAGCTGTCACCTTGCATGTAGGAGTATAAATTGACTAACTTCTATTTGGGCACATATATTAATGCACCCTCATTTGTACCAGCAAGTTGATGATGTCTAAGTTCAGTTCGGTTTGGTTCAGTTTGTTCAGCTGCTCAGTCATGTCTGACTTTTTGTGGCCCCATGGACTGCAGTGCTCCAGGCTTCCCTGTCCATCACCAGTTTCCAGAGCTAGCTCAAACTCATGTCCATCGAGTCAATAGCACATATTCTTAGATTATTATTTATCAGTAATGATGCACTCTTTGTAGCAAGTGTACCATACCATGTTAATACTAGGAGAAATGGTGTGGAATATATAGGAACTCTTCTATCTTCACATTTTTTTTTCATTAAAAAAAATTTATTTATTCATTAATAAAATGATAATAAATCCGTTATAGTTTAGTTTATATTTTAATAACAAAAATTATTTTTCAAAACAAAATTTAGTGAGAAGGGTGATGTGGTCTTACATTTCACCCACCCCTCTCTCTCTCTTTCAAAATTTTTAATGAAGTATAGTTGATTTACAATGTTGAGTTACTTTCAGGTACACAGTAAAGTGAATCTGTTATTGATAGCAACATATACACTCTTTTAGATTCTTTTCCCATATAGGCCATTGCAGAGTAATGAGCAGAGCTCTCTGTGCTGCAGAGTAGGTCCTTATTACTCCCCTATTTTATGTCTGTGTTAGTTGCCCAGTCGTGTCCTACTGTTTGCAGTCCCATGGACTGTAGTCTCTACAGCTCCTCTGTCCATGGGATTTCCCAGACAAGAATTCAGGAGTGGGTTGCCATTCCCTTCTCCAGGAAAGCTTCCCAACCCAGGGATCAAACCCGTGTCTCCTGCATTGCAGGCAGATTCTTTCCCACCTGAGCTACCAGGACCAGGTGTGTATATGTCAATCTCAATCTCCGGATTGATCCCTCACCCTCCCTACCTGCTGGCAACCATTAGTTTATTTTCCATGACTGTAACTCTTTTTCTGTTTTGTAGATAAGTTCATTTTTACTTTTTTTATATTCCACACATAAGCAATATGATATAATATTTGTCTGTGTCTGAATTACTTCACTCAGTATGGCAGTCTCTAAGTCCACCCGTGTTGCTACTGACGGCATTATTTCACTCTGTTCTATGAAGAATAGTATGGAAGTTCCTTAAAAAACTAAAAATACAGCTCCCATGTGATCCAGCAATTCCACTGCTGGGCATACATCTGGAGAAAACCATGCTTTGAAAATATACATGCACCCCAGTGTTCACTGAAGCACTATTTAACTATAAAGTCAGGACACAGAATCAACCTAAATACTTTCACATTTTTTTTGTGTAAATCTAAAACTGATCTAAATTTTTAAAAATTATTTTTTAAAGCAGCACTATGTGAATGTAAGTAAAATGCCTTATGTATTAGAAAAACTTATAATGTGAATAAAAAAAAAAGGATAATGTCTTGTCCACGTAGTCTATCCTCACTGTGGACTTATAATGCAGTACATTTATTTCTATTATTTGTATAAATTGTATTAGAGTAATATTTTAAAAGATAAGTAAATAAAAGCAATGCACAAGTGCTAAGTTGCTTCAGTCATATCTGACTCTTTGTGACCCCATGAACTGTAACCCCCCAGGTTCCTCGGTCCATGGGATTCTCCAGGCAAGGAGTGAGTTTTCATGCCCTCCTCCAGGAGATCTTCTTGATCCAGGATTGCATCAGTGTCTCTTATGTCTCCTGTACTGGCAGGGGGGTTCTTTACCACTAGCTGCACCTGGAAATGGGAAGCTCCAAAACATTGAGCAACCAGTCAAAAAAAAGTTGATTAGGTAAAATAGTGATTCTCAGGTGGGGGATTATGAAAATAGGGGAATTTATGGAATTTTTTAAAAGTTTTTTTTTCACTTGTGGGTATATGAGATATATGAACAGTGTGTGTGTGTGTGTGTGTGTGTGTGTGAGTGTGTGTGCCTTTTAAGAAGCATAATAAATTTTGTGGAATAATTTTACATTTGATTAAAAAGCTGGTTTTTAAAAATTCAAGATTCATAAATAGAATTCAAAGTTATCTTGACTGATGAGAAATAGACCAAAGATTTATTTTATGTGTGTTATTTATTCTCAACTCAAGTAGAAAGTATTTTATTGTGTTTAGTAAAAGGGTACAAAAGGGAAAGTCTGAGAATCATTCATCTATAGAGAATGCAAACCAATCATAAATATGATTTTAAGCTCTAGGTCAGAGATAATATTGATACAGAGATAATATTGATACATCCAGAAAACTAGAAATGAGATTACTTCAGTAAAGGGAAGACTAGCAAACTTACAAAATATATATATGTATATATATATATATATTTTGGAGAGGGTGTGAGTGAGGGCTTTATTTTGAGAAATCAATAATAAAATGGAACTAGGAAAATTGTTAAACAAAAGTTACAGATCTATGAATTATGAGCCTAAAGATAACAGGTGATGTTATGTTCTTGCCAAAGGCAAGAAGTCATAAGAAAAAGTGCTGAAATTATAAAGCGATGAGACCAATTACACAGGTCTCATATCAAAGTTTCTCACTTCATTTGGGAGTTACTTAATTAGAGGTCAATGAAGTGAAAGAAAGGGTGGGTTTTAAAAAGAGGTTGAACCAAATAATGAAAAGAAGCAGGGGTCGAGGAGGATGACTTGACTAAGAAGAGACTTGCATTCAGTTCAGTTCAGTTTAGTCGCTCAGTCGTGTCCAACTCTTTGAGACCTCTTGGACTGCAGCATACCAGACTTGCATGAAGTAGTTGGAAACCTAGAATAGCTAGGCTGTGACCTCTCTGAGTTCAATAACTGTGTGGTTCATTACAGCTTGTAACGTTTGGCACAGTGCTTATCACATGGTAGGTGCTCGTTAGTATTTGAGTGAATAAACAGTTACAGTGAGGTCACAGGAACAGAACTAGACTGCAGCGGGGCTTCCCTGGTGATCCAGTGGCTAAGACTCCATGCTCCCAATACAGGGGGCCCAGGTTCAATCCCTAGTCAGGGATCTAGATCCACAAGCTTCAACTAAGACTTTGCACGCCGCAGTTACAGATCTCGCATGCTCAAGGAAGATCAGATTGAAGATCCCATGTGGCACAACTAAGTGTGGCCAAATAAATATTAAAAAAAAAAAGAAAACTAGACTGCAGAGAGTTTAGAAGAAAGAAGGTATCGGGAAGCACACAATAATGTGATGTTGCAGTTGGGAGAGAGGACAGAGTCAAGTGAAGGGAAAAAGAAGAAAGAAAGTAAAGGGGAAAAAAAGGCAAGAGAATTTTGGTGTAAGGAGGGAGAAGGGAAAAATAGATGTTGTTGTGGAGTTTTTACTGTCAGTGTTTTACAGTAAGTAGCTAGTGACAACTGGGCTTGCCCACTAAGTCCTCGTGACATACAATGACTTGGTGGTATTAAAACACATCCTCAGAGTGTTTCAGGCCAGTGAGTTTTCGTGTTGAAACTATCTTGGTACTCTTCCATTATTTATTATAAAAGGAAAACAAATATGAGAAAAATTAATGATTAATTATTCTTAATTACCTCCAACTGAGTAAATTACACCTACAATATAAATTCAATTTGGGGGTTCTCTAGCTGTCAAAGGATGTTCAGAAAGAGTCCTGTTTTTCCTTGAGAACAGCAAAATAGATACAGCAAAGACCTTGTTCTTTATTCCCACGAATAGCCCATCATATTCCTTCTTTTTTTCTAAAGGCATTGAACTTTATGCAAGTGAAGTGGGTATTGATAGAGAAGGTAACTATTAATATTTCTAGCACTTTAGATTTTCTGAGCAATCTTCTGTAAAATGTCCCATGTTTTAGGACTATTTCAAATCGTTTTAAAGAAGAGCTTCTAGATTGTTTGCATTTCCTCTATAAAAGAAAAACAGGAAGAGTATTATGAGATAAGATTAGAGAGATCATAAAGCCCAAGGTGCATGAGGTGAGAGAGGAGGGCATGAGTCAGGTTCATTAGATGTCCAGCTTCATAGACCTGGTTCTATCCTCCGCTCCTGAGTATTTTCACAAAGGACATCTTTAACACAGTCCAGTAATTTTCATTAAATTTTTTTGATTTGTCATTGAAAATTCTGATGTATTTTAAGAAGATATTGTTTTTATTCAGTAACTCATCCTACTAAGACCTTTTTCTGATTTTATTTCTCCTGTCCTCTCTAAGTGGTTTTATTTATGATCTTTTATTGATGGTGGGTTACTGTAACATCAATAACCATCATGCATAAGGAAAATGTAGGTGTTTATGCAAGACAATTTTTTAAATTTTCTGAGGGGTTTGCCATTAAGGTTCAAGTATTCAACTTAAAATTGAATTACCTAAGGCTAGTTGAGGAAAAAATTTCCAGAGGTGAAATAAATTGCTAGAGAGACTTAAACAGAAGCAATAAGCTTCTTGAAGGGATTAGCAAGAAATAGAGTCACATTTACAAACAGAGGCTGCCTTCTAATAATATGATTCTGTTCATCCAGGTCTAGAAAGGTAACACTCCCATTCAAAAGATCATTGCTATGCAATATATTTAAAGCAAGAACATGACGATGGTACAATACAAATAATAAATTATGAAGTCAGGAATTAGTGTGTGGGTGTAATGTTGTCATTTATATTCTATAACACAGAACATTTAATGAATTAACTGTCAGCTCTGAATTCCTTACAGCTATTTGTTCTATAAGGTTCATTCTGCACTTTCTTTCTTTGGGGAATTGTTAAGTCAACTGACATGTAGAAAAATACAAAATAAAGGATATATGTCCTTCTAAACTCCTAGTTCTGTGTTAAGACATGAGATATTTTAAGGCTGTTTTGTGTTATTTCACATAAAACAGGTGTAATTTACTAGTTCTATTGGGTTTATCAAAAAATTTGTTTGGGTTTTTCCATTAACATCTTATGGAAAAACTGGAATCAATGTTTTGGCCAACCTAATACTTTACACCAGGTACTCTTGCTGAGAGTCCCTTGGACAGCAAAGAGATCAAACCAGTCACTCCTAAAGGAAATCAACCCTGAGTATTCACTGGAAGGACTTATGCTGAAGCTAAAGCTCCAATACTTTGGCCACCTGATGTAAAGAGCTGACTCATTGGATAAGATCCTGATGCTGGGAAAGACTGAAGCAAGAGGAGAAAGTGGCAACACAGGATGAGATGGTTGAATGGCATCATTGACTCAATGAACATGAGTTGAAGCAAACTCTAGAATTCTAGACAGTAAGGACAGGGAAGCCTGGTGTCCTGCAGTCCATGGGGTCACAAAGTGTCAGATCAGACTTGGCAACTAAGCAACAACAAACAACTCTAGCTTTGTTTGGTGTATATGCATTGGGATAGCCTTGTTGTATCATGTTTCCTAATAAAAACCTCCTACTTCTTCCTTAGTTAAACTCCTTTGGAAGAGGTCATGGAAGTCCCACTTGGTATGGCACACATTTGGAAAGTAAACTTGGCTCTGGTGAGGTTTGTGTGTGTGTTAGTCATTCAGTCACATCCAACATGTACAACCCCATGGACTGCAGCCTGCCAGGCTCCTCTGTTCATGGAATTCTGCAGGCAAGAATACTGGAGTGGGCTGCCATTTCCTTCTCCAGGGGATCTTCCTGATTGCGAGATGGAACCTGGGTCTCCTGCTTTGCAGGCAGATGCTTTACAGTTTGAGCTACTAGGGAAGGTTTCTGTACATTAAAAAGTTGATTCCAGTTCCAAAAGTAGTTCACTCAAACTCGGGGAGTGATAGAGCTCCAGAGACTATGACTCATTATTTCACGGCAACTCCCTGTTGCAACCCTCAAAAACACTACATTCATCGGCTTTAATGATCTCTCGCTAGTCCTCATTAAGGATCTCTCTGCAATGTTCTACCTTTAGCTTCTGCATTTTCATGTTAATTATTTTTTTTACTTCTTTTGTTTTTGTATTCCTATTAGCTTTAAGATATTCTCACTTTATTAGCTGTACTATATTCATCCTTCCAGTTTTTCTGGATCTTAATGTCAATTTATACTATATTGGAAGTCTATGACTGCTCATTCAAGGTCTATTTTTATTTATGTGCTTAAAGCAATTCTCTGCACTTGATGAATTGATTTCATAGTAAAAGAAAATATATTGTGAAGTGCTCTATGAATATTCCATCTCAAAATCCCTTTTCCTAATGCATAAAGTACACAAGATGACAAGACTTTTCTTAATATGTTGGAAAAATGAATCATGAACAATATTTCAGAAATAGCATTGCTACTAACTTCCAATACTGAAGGTAGGAAAACAAAGAATTCAAGGACAGCTGGAGATACACAGGGCAGACAGAAGTGCTGCCCATTCAATGAAGAGCTGTTTGCGTTTGCCAGAATTAGAAGCAAGGTAGACAAGAAGAAAATTTTTCTTTTCTTCCACCTGCTGAAAAAAGTGCGTGCATTTTCAAGTTTTGCTGTGACAGATAATTCAATGTGCCATGAAGTCAAGGAAACAACAAAGAGCAATAAAAAGCAGTGGCAAGGAAAAATACCTGGCCCAGTTTTCTGCCTTAGAAAGAATGACAAAAATAATAGAAGCAAAGGTTGCATTTGTCACTTTCCTAACATACAGCACCCCTTTCTTAAGAGGTGTATTTTTGCACACATTAAGGACAACTCTGTGTTAAACCTAGTTGCATGGAAGTGTTGACTAAGATTCCTTGAGCATCATACCTCCTCATAAAACAAGAGGCTGTCCCGAGAGCTCCAGACATCTAAATAAGGCTGCAGAGAAGATATTATATCAAGCAGGAGACAAATTTGGTTTAGTTTGATCTGATGGAGGGTTTCTCGGGAGTATGCTAATAAGGAAATTCTTGTCAGAAAGCATTCATTCTCATAAAAGCTATTGTCAGGACAGCTGTTAACAGCATTAGCAACACCAATAAAATTAAGATGCTCTCCTCCTTAAGTTTAAGAGCTGAAAAATCTGCCTACCTGAGTTGGACTCATAAGTATGGACCAAAAAACTGCAGTAAGCTACTCTTGTGCAATAAGCAAAAATGATACCACACAAATCATTTTCAGAGGCTTGCTGCTAAGTACCTATTACAGCTAGACATAGGGCATTAAGAAGCAATAGACCATGTTGCACTGGCCCATTTATGCTGTACACACACGGTGTATTCATTGTTGGTATAGTAGTAACCCACCAGCATGCATCAAGCTAGAACTACCACATAAAGGCATGGACTGTTAGAAGTGGTTATGGAACAGGAGTGGAGGTGGGGGCACAGGGGAGTTGTAAGAGCCATAAATGCAGGCTTGAGACCAGAAATCAAGGTGAAACAGAGTGTTCTCCCCATCCTTCCCTCCTTTATTCCTGAGAATCATTAAAGCAGTTCAGTAGTACAGAAAACCAGCTCATGGGAGAGACTATCGCAGGAGAATTCCCCAAAACACAGCAGCTTCCCTAACTCACAAGAAATCAGCTCTGTCTGATTTGGGAAGATGAGTCCAGGAGGGTCAGAGAAACCAGCAGCATTGCAATCAATCCTTTCAATGTCTTTTCTTTGTTTTAATCTTTTCTTTTTTTTTTTTGTCTTTATTGAGGTATAAGTGAAAATGAAAGTCGCTCAGTCGTGTCTGACTCTCTATGACCCCATGGACTATATATAGTCCATGGAATTCTCCAGGCCAGAATACTGGAGTGGGTAGCCTTTCCTTTCTCCAAGGGGTCTTCCCAACCCAGGGATCGAACCCAGGTCTCCCCCACTGCAGGCAGATTCTTTACCAGCTGAGCCACAGAGGAAGCCCAAGAACAGTGGAGTGGGTAGCCTATCCATTCTCCAGAGGGATCTTCCAGACCCAGGAATCAAACCAGGGTCTCCTGCATTGCAGGCAGATTCTTTATCAACTGAGCTATGAGGGAAGCCCACAAAACATTGCACCCATTCAAAGTACATATATAGATCCATGATAACAAAAACGGATTATTCCAAAAAATTTCCTTAAGTCACTTTTTATCTTTTCCTATGTTCCCCACCTTCACTACACCCCATCATCCCACAGTCCCCTGTTGCCAGGCAAAGAGTAACTGCCTTCTGTCACTAGGGATCAATTTTCCTTTTTTAAAATTTTGTAAGAATTGAATTAATTGAATAATGCAACATACTCAATTCTTGGACTTTTTTTGCTTCCTATAATTATTTTGAATGTATCTATGGTTCACATGTATTAATATCAACAGTTGACTCAGCATAATTATGTCCAATCTAATTCTTTCGAGTGTATCAAGGGTTTATCCCCATCTATTGCTGTTTGGGCCTCAGAGCCTGAACATACATGGTCTTCAATCAGATGCTTCAACTTTAATTAATGATGATTTGTGTAACTTTTGATACTTTTTTACTTCTGTTACATAGGGATGTTATATCAATAAAACCATTTTTCCTGTTACCTGCTAAATGTCTTTTCATTTGCATACTCAACTGCAAGTGTGTGCTTTCCTGTGAAATGCTCATCTCATAGCTGAGAACAAAGATAACAAAACCCCAATAGACTAAATTTAAGAAGAGTTTGTCCCAAACACTGCTAAGGGCACAGATTGTCAATTGTACACTACTTGAACAAAAACCCTTCACTACATAATAGTCGTGCAACCCATAAGAACGCCCCATACTGTGCCTCTATTTCCTCATCTATAAAATTGATTGGCAAATTTTAATGAAGACAAAATAAGTAAGCATATGTGAAGCCTCTAGATAAGGGTGAAAGAGGAGAGTGAAAAAGTTGGCTTAAAACTCAATAATCAAAAAATTAATATCATGGCATCTGGTCCCATCATTTCATGGCAATAAAAGGGGGAAAAGTGGGAGCAGTGACAGAGTTTATTTTTTCGGGTTCCAAAATCACTGCAGATGGTGACTGTAGTTATGAAATTAAAAGATGCTTGCTCCTTGGAAGGAAAGCTATGACAAACATAGCCTATTAAAAAGCAGAGACATCGTTTTGTCAGCAAAGGTCCATATAGTCAAAGCTATGTTTTTTCCAGTAGTCATGTACGGATGTGAGAGCTGGACCATAAAGAAGGCTGAGTCGCAAAGAATTTATGCTTCAAATTGTGGTGCTGGCGAAGACTATTGAGATTCCCTTAGACTGCAAGGAGATCAAAGTAGTCATTCCTAAAGGAAATCAACCCTGGATGCTCATTGGAAGAACTGTTGCTAAAGCTGAAGCTTCAATATTTTGGCCACCTGATGCAAAGAACCCATTCACTGGAAAAGACCCTGATGCTGGGAAAGAGTGAAGACAAAAGGAGAAGAAGGTGCTAGAAATGAGATGGTTAGACAGCATCACCAACTCAAAGGACATGAATTTGAGCAAATCCCAGGAGACAGTAAAGGATGGAGGAGCCTGGTGTGCTGCAGGTGTGAAGAGCTGGACATGACTGAGTGACTGAACAACAACAACAATATGTCAAACACTTAAAACAGTGCCTGATACATGGTTAGCAACAGGCAAGCACTAGCTGTTGTTGGCAGTGACAGTTGGGATGCTGTTGATGAAATTATTTAACAGAGGATGTATATTCCTGATCTACATCAACGTTAGTAAAGCAGAAATGGATTTTCAGCCTTACTTTTTTGATTTCTTGGTCCTCTTTGGAAGAAAATGAAAAGTAATGATACAGAAAAAGTGTGACCAACAACCCCCCTAAGACATCTTATTGGTTTTTCTCTGCTTCTCTTTTTGAATATTGAATACTAGCAACCAAAGTATAGAATAACCATGGTTGACCCATTTTCCTCTTATAAATCAGCCTTCCACAACTGCTTCTCATGTAAGATTAGGAATTCTACTGTGGGTATCAACTTGTTACTATATTAAGTGAAAAAGATGGTATCTGAGCATGCCAAAGAGAATCTTTTCTATGATGTCCTCTGCAACATGAATCTAAAGCAAAAACTTTAAATCAAGTATTTTGCCATAATTAGAAAGTCCTATCTTCATTTGGCGGAGAAGGCAATGGCACCCCACTCCAGTACTCTTGCCTAGAAAATCCCATGGATGGAGGAGCCTGGTAGGCTGCAGTCCATGGGGTCGCTAAGAGTCGGACACGACTGAGCAACTTCACTTTCACTTTTCACTTTCATGCATTGGAGAAGGAAATGGCAATCCACTTCAGTGTTCTTGCCTGGAGAATCCCAGGGATGGTGGAGCCTGATGGGCTGCCGTCTATGGGGTCGCACAGAGTCGGACACGACTGAAGCGACTTAGCAGCAGCAGCAGCAGCAGCAGCATCTTCATTTGGAATTATCTGTTGAGAGTCTAATCAGTCATAGCCTTTAAAATATTATCAGGAAAGTGAAATGCTAGATTTCCATGTAATTTACCAAGTTTGAAACAGGAACCCAGTCACTGGGATAGAACACCAAAGACAGAACACCAACATCTTGGCCTGGGAGAACGAATCTCACAAAATGAGTAGAATGGTCAGGGTCCCAGCCAATTAAACCCCAGTTCCATGGAAACCGTAGGACATTCAGAAGAAACTATACAGCAGTTTATAACTGGGCAAAACTCATCTCACACACTGTCAAAGTAATGCTCAAAATTCTCCAAGCCAGGGTTTGACACTACGTGAACCATGAACTTACAGATGTTCAAGCTGGATTTAGAAAAGGCAAAGAAACCAGAGGTCAAATCATTGGATCATCAAAAAGCAAGAGAGTTCCAGAAAAACATCTACTTCTGCTTAATTGACTATGCCAAAGCCTTTGACTATATGGATCACAACAAACTATAGAAAATTCTTCAAGAGATGGGAATATCAGACCAACTGACCTGGCTCCTGAGAAATCTGTTTGCAGATCAAGAAGCAACATTTAGAACCACATATGGAACAATAGGCTGGCTACAAATTGGGAAAAGAGTACCTCAAGGCTGTATATTGTCACCCTATTTATTTAACTTATATGCAGAGTACATCATGTGAAATGCCGGGCTGGATGAAGCACAAGCTGGAATCAAGATTGCCAGGAGAAATACCAATAATATCAGATATGCAGATGACCCCACCATTATGGCAAAAAGCAAAGAAAAACTAAAGAGCCACTTGATGAAAGTGAAAGAGGAGAGTGAAAATTTTGGCTTAAAGCTCAACATTCAAAAAACTGAGATCATGGCATCTGGTCCTATCACTTCATGGTAAATAGAAGGGGAAACAATGGAAACAGTGACAGATTTTATTTTCTTGGGCTCCCAAATCACTGCAGATGGTGACTGCAGCCACGAAATTATAAGACACTTGCTCCTTGGAAGAAAAACTATGACCAATCTAGACAGCATATTAAAAAGCAGAGACATTACTTTGCTAACAAAGGTCTGTCTAGTCAAAGCTATGGCTCTTCCAGTAGTCATGTATGGATGTTAGAGTTGGACTATAAAGAAAGCTGAGCGCCAAAGAATTAATGCTTTTGAACTATGGTGTTGGAGAAGACTCTTGAGTCCCTTGGAGTGCAAGGAGATCCAGCCAGTCCATCCTAAAGGAAATCAGTCCTGAATAATCATTGGAAGGACTGATGCTAAAGCTGAAACTCCAATATTTTGGGCACCTGATGCAAAGAACTGACTCATTGGAAAAGACCCTGAATCTGGGAAAGCTTGAAGGCAGGGGGACAAGGGGACAACAGAGGATGAGATGGTTGGATGGCATCACTGACTTGATGGACATGGGTTTGAGCAAGCTCAAGGGGTTGATGATGTATAGGGAAGCCTGGCATGCTATAGTGCATGGGGTCGCATACAGTTGCACAGGACTGAGCGACTGAACTGAAAACTTGGGGATCGCTTGGTGAAAGCTCCTAAGGAGCAGATTTAGGAAAAAGGATTATTCTAATCTAGTTTCATTTCTACCCCTCAGCATGCACAGATATGGCTCTGCATAGTAGCTTTTACTAGTTTTTCACCCACCTCATCCAAGAAACTCAAATACAGCATGTATTTCTAAGCTCCATTAGCATTATAATAAATTTTAAAAATGAGAGCTCCTGCTTTCAATCACCTTACTTTTGTACAAAAATATAATAGTTTTAAATTTCTTATTAAAAACAAAATATTTGTTTTATAGCAGTGATTTAATATTAAAATATTTCGTTATAATTAACAACAACTGAAGTTGATTTTTAAGTAAATTATCCAGAAGATCTGGAGAAGGGAATGCCAACCCACTCCAGTATTCTTGCCTGGAGAATTCCACGGTTAGAGGGGCCTGAGGGGGTACAGTCCACGGGGCTGCAAAGAGTTGGACACGATTGAGCAGGTAACACTACTATTACTACTATAGAGCTATTTAACTGAAGTGAAAGTTTATTAATAAAGTTAGTCTAAAAAAAATAAAAGTCGCTGTAAAAATAAAGAGGGCTAACTTAAAATCTCTTCATTGTGTAGTGTGAAATGAAAATGTCTTCTGTATATAAACAAACAAGATATGTCACAGCCATCAGCGATTTCTGGCCTCCAAATGTGAATGAGGGCTCCCAAAACTGCAATCCAGGGGATGTAGCCACCCCCTCATAGTGATTTCTGGGGAGCTGGGGGAAAGCAAGAGGCAAAGTGAACGAGGAAACAGGATTTGCCCCAGATAGCTGAGGTGCATATGAAAGGAGCGAATTCAGTGAGCTTAGAGGCTTGCATTTTCCCATACATAGAATGCTAGATTCTTTAACTTGATGCCTGATCTTTGATGTTCAGACTGCCTGCTCTCTTTGTTGCAAACTTGTAAGTAGCCTGACTTCCCCTCCTGCCTCCTTGGAGCAGTTTTCTCAAAGCTGTTGCTCTCTCCCCATCTGGCTCAGAGTCCTAAACATTCCCATCGAATAAAATAACTCTCTACTTTCAGGTTGTGACTATACTTTTTAATCGACAGTAGCATAGAAGGAAGCTATTATTTCATCCATTTGGCCTTCTTTGGTCTAAAGTTCATTAGCATGTAATAGTTTAGCCATATATAGAAAGTTAGGGAAGTATAGTCCTGTAGATTCTACTTTTTATAAACCCTACAAAGGGTTTGGGTATTGTCACAAGCAGAATTAATCTGCATCATTTGAATGCCCTGTATCACTGGCTGAAGCCCAATGTAGTCCATGGTGTTAAACAAGAAGAAAAATAATTGTAACAAGTCTCCCAAAGCCTGTAATTGAGTATCAGATTATGTAAAGGTAATTTGCCTATTCAGTTTAAAACCTTATATAATCCATAAGAGGGTTTCACTAAAAAGACTGGTAGACTTTGTTGTAGCCACGTGTTCTGGGAAACAAACTCACTCAGAAGGACAATACAGATAGTGGAGTGCGGTTTATTACACCGGCGGGCCAGGCCAGAGTCTCCTCTTAGCCAAGGACCCCGACCAGCATTTGTGAAAATCTTTTATGCCCCATGAGTACGTGTCTGAACCCACCACTCCAAATTCTTTGAGACTTACATAAACCAAGGAAAATACAATCCCAATAACCCCATCATTCACATGCTATGTGCTCAAACAGTCAAACAATTAGCCAATAATCAATAAACCTGGGGTTACACTCCGACAGATACAGAAAAATTTATGGCCTGTCTGGAGGAAGGGGTGATTAGTGTATGTTTTCTCTTAGGCAATGAGTAACCTAGGTATGAGCTTCAAGGTTCCCCTGTCTGAAGGGGGTCTTATCCTTCTATTGTTGTTTTCATAGGCACTAAACACAGAGTTCAGAGTCCATTGGAAAGGTGGCAGAGCATGATCAGCATGAACAGGCCTAAGATGGAGTCCAGGCCCTATGAATTCCTTCTTCAACTTCACAGGATAGCACTTCATCTTCTTAAATGCCTTAAATTCCTTCTTAGAAGCCTAAAGAGTTTTAAAGGACTCTTATTCTTTCATAATCAAAAAGCTTATAACTTGTACTCTAAAATTATTTCTGCAAAATATGTCAAAAGCACATTTGTCAAATATGTCCTATTGTAGAGTCAAGCATTTTGAAATGCAAGAAGGTAACCCTAATTCGAAAAAGGGGCAGGGCTTACTGACATGACGCAGAATGTCACAGAGTACAGTATATTTTTAATAAAGTTTTTGAGCATCTAGAATATGCTCTCACTTATTGGTAGGATTAAAAATATAGCTTTACACAAGAGGAAAAAAAAACTTAAGTGCTATTTAGGGAAACTATATGGTGTGCTGTGCATTTATACAGAATCAGTACAATTTTTCTTTCATGCCTGTGACATTGGTCATTAATCTTTGCAAGCAGCCAAGTGGAAATCTGAGGTGTCATCCACGCATAGCATTATATTCATCGACTACTAGCAGCACATTTTAAAGTTCAGTTTACTGAATCATTGAGCAACTTCCTTTCTCTCAAAGAAGTTCACTTTGATCCATACCTGTCAAACTGGCAATGATCAGAGATCTCTACTGAATTACTTTTAGCAGCAGAACCATTTTTCAAAGCAAGAAAGCATACAAACGCATTTTGATTGCAGTTGAAAATAACTTAAAGGGCATTAAATTTGCACAGAAATGGCATCTTAAGTGTAATAAGAGTTTTAGCAAATCAAGATCCAACTTCTTTTTGAGGATCAATGGGTGTGTGAAAGTTGCTCAGTCACGTCCATCTCTTTGTGACCCCATGGACTGTAGCCCAGCAGGCTCCTCCCTCCCTGGAATTCTCCGGGCAAGAACACTGGAGTGGGTTTCCATTTCCTTCTCCAATGCATGAAAGTGAAAAGTGAAAGTGAAGTCACTCAGTCGTGTCCAACTCTTCGTGACCCCATGGACTGCAGCCTACTAGGCTCCTCCCCCCATGGGATTTTCCAGGCAAGAGTACTGGAGTGGGGTGCCATTGCATGCTCCATACCTGCCCTTAGTTTTACAAATAACTAATGCAAAGTGTTTGCATCAGCAGATTAAGAAACATTAGGCATCTTGGAGGAGAAAGTACAACAGACTGTGGCAGAGGGAATGAGTGAGTTTTAAATCCATTCAGTGTAGCTTGGCTCTTGCAAGTTTATCATAGCAACACCTACTAAGAATTTTCCTTCAGGCTAGACATCCGCTGGATCATTGCAAAAACAAGAGAGTTCCAGAAAAACATCTATTACTGCTTTATTGACTATGCCAAAGCCTTTGACTGTGTGGACCACAACAAACTCTGGAAAATTCTTAAAGAGATGGGAATACCAGATAACCTGACCTGCCTCTTGAGAAATCTGTATGCAGGTCAGGAAGCAACAGTTAGAATTGGACATGGAACAACAGACTGGTTCCAGATAGGAAAAGGAGTATGTCAAGGCTATATATTGTCACCCTGCTTATTTAACTTTTATGCAGAGTACATCATGAGAAATTCTGGGCTGGAGGAAGCACAAGCTGGAATCAAGATTGCTGGGAGAAATACCAATAACCTCAGATATGCAGGTGACACTACCCTTATGGCAGAAAGTGAAGAAGAACTAAAGAGCTTCTTGATGAAAGAGAAAGAGGAGAGTGAAAAAGTTAGCTTAAAACTCAACATTCAGAAAACTAAGATCATGGCATCTGGTCCCATTACTTCATGGGAAATAGATGGGGAAACAGTGGAAACACTGACAGACTTTATCTTTTTGGGCTCCAAAATCACTGCAGATGGTGACCGCAGCCATGAAATTAAAAGACACTCGCTCCTTGAAAGAAGTTATGATCAAACTAGGCAGCGTGTTACAAAGCAGAGACATTACTTTGCCAACATAGGTCCATCTAGTCACAGGTATGGTATTTCCAGTAATCATGTATGGATGTGAGAGTTGGACTATAAAGAAAGCTGAGCACCAAAGAATTGATGCTTTTGAACTGTGGTGTTGGAGAAGACTCTAGAGGGTCCCTTGGACTGCAAGGAGATCCAACCAGTCCATCCTAAAGGAAATCAGTCCTGAATATTCATTAGAAGGACTGATGCTGAAGCTGAAACTCCAGTACTTTGGCCACCTGATGAAAGAACTGACTCATTGGAAAAGACCCTGATTCTGGGAAAGATTGAAGGCAGGAGAAGAAGGGGACAACAGAGGTTAAGATGGCTGGATGGCATCACCGACTCAATGGACACGAGTTTGAGTAAACTCCGGGACTTTTTGACAGACAGGGAAGCCTGGCGTGCTGCAGCCCATGGTGTCGAAAAGAGCTGGACAGACTGAGTGACTGAACTGAACTGAGATATCCATGGATTTTCCAGATAATGACCCCCCATCCTTCTCTCTTCCTCTAGCCTACAAATTTCAGATTCCTATTTATTTCCCTGCCACATATCCCTAAGCCAGCCTTTGCATAATCCCTCCCAAAAGAGACATAAGTATTAAAGAAAATAGTGTCATGTGCTCCATTTCTGTGCCCTTACCAATAAATCAGTTTTTTAAATTACTCTCTAAACAGATGTTAGATGTGTGTGTGTATTTGTTTTGGTTGTTGTTTTATAATTATTAATATTTTATGTATAGTTTTCACAGATAAGAAGAGTGACAAACTACATTTTTAAATATTGAAGCAAAAATAATAAAATCTTTCTGAACAAAAATCAGTAATATATTAAAAGAATAAAGTCATGAATGTTTGCTGTCTATTTCCAGATTGGAAATGATCCAATATTAAGAAATATAAAAATATTATTCTCCTTAATAACAGAGCTAACACAAAAGTTATGTGATAATTTTCATAAGTGCTAGAAAGGTATTTGACAAAATTGAAACCTACTGTATAAATTATTCAATTATTTAGGTTTTAAAATTTCTCATTTTAGAGAATATGATCATAAATTGGCAAAAGGCAAGAATATATTGAAATATTATTACTAAAAAAGAAGAAAAAGTAAAGAAATAAAAAGACACAAAAGAGAAAAGATTATTTACAGTAGCAAGCAAAAATATAAAATATCTAGGAACAAGCTTAACAAGGTGTATGTAAATCATACAAAAGGGAATTTTTTAAACACTAGTAAAAATTCACACAAAAAAATTGAACAAATGGAAACCAAAGAATTGCCTTAGGCAGGAAGCCAATTCGACATCACTTTTATCAGAATCATTTATAAATTAACTTAAAACTAATAAAAATACTAATATGTATTTATGGTTGTAGAGATAGGGTAACTTATTCTGAATTTCATTGGGGAGAATTAAAAGATAAAATTTTAATCAATAAATTTAAAGATATAATAATGATGATGGGAACAGCTGCAACAGATAGTAAAACACTATAAATTCTCAAAACTAAAAAGAATACCTCAGTTCAGTTCAGTTCAGTCGCTCAGTCGTGTCCGACTCTTTGCGACCCCATGAATCGCAGCACGCCAGGCCTCCCTGTCCATCACCATCTCCCAGAGTTCACTCAGACTCTCGTCCATCGAGTCCGTGATGCCATCCAGCCATCTCATCCTCTGTTGTCCCCTTCTCCTCCTGCCCCTAATCCCTCCCAGCATCAGAGTCTTTTCCAATGAGTCAACTCTTTGCATGAGATGGCCAAAGTACTGGAGTTTCAGCTTTAGCATCATTCCTTCCAAAGAAATCCCAGGGTTGATCTCCTTCAGAACAGACTGGTTGGATCTCCTTGCAGTCCAAGGGACTCTCAAGAGTCTTCTCCAACACCACAGTTCAAAAGCATCAATTCTTCGGCGCTCAGCCTTCTTCACAGTCCAACTCTCACATCCATACATAACTACTGGAAAAACCATAGCCTTGACTAGACGGACCTTAGTCGGCAAAGTAATGTCTCTGATTTTGAATATGCTATCTATGTTGGTCATAACTTTTCTTCCAAGGAGTAAGCGTCTTTTAATTTCATGGCTGCAGTCACCATCTGCAGTCATGTCACTATAATTACCAACAAACAGAACAAAAATTTAAAAACCAATAATAATGGAACAGAATGGCAGAGTAGCAATACCCTTAACTCAATTCCTCCCACAGACACACTAAAACTACAATTATATATATATTCTAACTATACACGTGTAGAACAACTCTTCTTAAGATTGACTTGCAAAGCAACAGGATGGCTCTTCTAAAACTAAGAATATAAAGAAAAAACACTGAAATGTGTAGAAGGGAAGGGAAGTAATCTGGTTAGGACTCACACCCTCAGAAGGCAACCCCAAAGAAGAAGGAGATATCTTAAATTCAGAGGTCTTCCCTTAGGAATATGGAGTTTAAACCCCATATTGGGTACTCTAGGCTTAGGGTCCAGCCCTGGAAAAATAAGCCCCCTTGAATGGAATCAAGATTGCTGGGAGAAATATCAACAACCTCAGATACACAGATGATATCACTCTAATGGCAGAAAGCAAAGAGGAACTAAAGAGCATTTATTAGTGATGAGGGTGAAAGAGGAAAGTGAAAAACCTGGCTTGAAAACCAACACTCAAAAAGCTAAGATCATGGCATCCAGTCCCATCACTTCACAGCAAATAGATGGGGAAAAAGTAGAAACAGTGTCAGATTTAATTTTCTTGAGCTCCAAAATCACTGTGGATGGTGACTACAATTAAAAGAGGCTTGCTGCTTGGAAGAGAAGTTATGACAAAGCTAAAGAATGTATTAAAAAGCAGAGACATTACTTTGCCAACAAAGGTCTACAAAGGTCTGTATAGTCAAAGCTATGGTTTTTCCAGTAGTCATGTATGGATGTGAAAGTTGGACCATAAAGAAGGCTGAGCATTGAAGAATTGATGCTTTCAAACTGTGGTGTTGGAGAAGACTCTTGAGGGTCCCTTGGACAGCAAGAAGATCAAACCAGTTATTCCTAAAGGAAATCAATTCTGAATATTCATTGGAAGGACTGTTGCTGCAGCTGAAGCTCCAATACTTTGGCCACCTGATGTGAAGAGCCTGCTCATTGGAAAAGACCCTGATGCTGCGAAAGATTGAAGGCAGGAGGAGCAGAGGGTGACAGAGGAAGAGATGGTTGGATGGCATCACCAATTCAGTGGACATGAGTTTAAGCAAACTCTGGGAGATGGTGAAGGATGGGGAAGCCTGGCCTGCTGCAGTCCAGGGGGCTGCAAACAGTCAGACAGGACTGAGCATTGAACAATAGCAAATAGATTTGAAACAAGCAGGGCTTGTGATCAGGAGAGCCAGAGAACTACAGAAAACTTTGCTCTTAAACAGCATACAAACAGACTTACTCTCATCAAGTTCCAGAGCAGAGGCAACAGATCTTAAAAAATAAGTAAGCAGTCTAGCCAGCCTAAGATCATCTCAGCATCCCAGCCTATGCTAAGCTCTAGCTCCATCCTTACTCCCCGTCATGTTGGCAGCCCTCAGTGCATCAAGGAAGAAGCTCCAGATCGCTCTGGGCTCCAGCTCCAGTCCCTTTTTTCCAGCGTGGTAGCCACCAGTGCACACCATGAGCAGCCCGACCCATGCTGGGCTTTGAATCTAGATCATCCTGACAAGGTGAAGCAAGCTTGCTGTTGCTTCAGCTCCAGTCCTTCTACCAAAGCCACTGGGCTCACACAGTCAGCATAGGGACGCTCCTACACAAAGACAAGACACTTAAGACCAGGATAGGTAACTGTTTTGCCCAATTTCCTAAAGACGGAGAAAGTCAAACAAAATGAGAAGGCAGAGAAATATTTCTCAAACAAAGAACAAGACAAACTCCAGAAAAAAAATCCCAAATGAAACAAAGATTAGCAAGTTACTTAATAAAGGGTTCAAAGTCACAAAAATACTTACTGAATCCAGGAGAAGAATTAAGGAACATGGTGGGAACAAGAGGGCTCAAAGTAGTGGCTATCAGTAAAGAGACAGAAATTTATGACGAAAGACTGGATGGTTCTCCAGTCAAGGGTGTCTGCTCTCTTAATTCTATTCAACACAGTACTGGAGCTTCCAGCCAGCACAATTAGGCGAGACAGAGGCCATCCACACATGAAAGGATGAAATCAAACTACAGCACTTTGTAGAGGACATGGTATTTTGTAAAAAGTCTGTTCACAGGGATGTAAAATGACCCTTGACTTCAGGGAGAAATTTCAGCTGTTTTATTATACTACTCACTTCTCCACTTCCCCAAACCCAGCTCTTTCTAGCCTTATTTGTCTTTCTTATGAAAGAATAACCCTTTTCTGCCTGACTTTTAGATGTTTGCATATATTCTAATTGGAGAATAGCCCCTATTGTAATAACCTCTCTCCCTTTATTGCAGTAGTCATTTTGAACAAAATCTCCTAAATTGAGATTGTTTTTTGACACCTTGCAACCACTTGTAAGCAAATGTGTCTGTTGTACTTTACTGGTTTTTCATTGCAGAATTGTTTATGATAGCAAAATATTAAGAACAAATGGCCTTCAATGGGACACAAGTCAATAATACAACAGTATATCAACACAGTGAAATGCCATGAAGCTGCAAAACAGAATGAAAATCTATGCTCAGTTATCAAAAGATCTTTAAAATGCATTTTGAAGGAAGAAAACAAGCAACAGAATTGCATATATGGTGTTCAACCTTCTGTGTTAAAAAAGTGAGTGCTATTAACATGTATTCTTATTTGCTTGTTTTCAGAAAATAAAACAATAATGAACACTTTAGGAAGAAGGCATAGGTGGATGGGAACAGTATACATCTTATTTTAATTTTGTCTTGATTTTTGTTCAGTTTGAATGTACTGCCTATATAAATACACACACACACAAAGAAACTAGGCTGGGGAGCTAGCGGAGAGCATCGCTAACCATCTGGATAATAAGTTCACTGAAGCACTCCTTGCTGGGAATTCATTGTCACTAACACTTGTCTTGTGGGGAGAAGCAGCAGATGAGGCTACAAAGGTCTGCTGTTTCATCATATTTCTGCGTTTCAGGGTGTGCAGCCTGCCTGCCTCTTGAGTTAATACTAGAGAGACATCATCAGCTTTGTATGTTGCACACCAATTTACCTCTTAAGACTCTCTCTTCATACCATTCAAGAACTGACTCTAAGATATAAAGGGTCACATTAATTGTCATGGAGCCTTAGCAGTTTCTCAGAGGGAACTCTTCCTACAGTTTTCATCCCCATTTAGGTAATTTCTTCACAAAATTCAGATGGCCTTGTCTGTGTCCACTGAAGCATACCACTGCTTCCTAAGACCATGCCTGTAGTCAAATATGTTGCTACATTTTTCTTAGAGTTGTTGGAGATTCTGTGAAGCAAAAAGAGCAATTGTTTCTCTTTCCAAACATTCAGATTTAAATGAAATTTGATTAAAAGCAAAAAACATTTTAAACCCATGTAGTGATGATCTTCTTATTGATAGAAATCATGTTCTCCTATTTATGTCTAATATTTAGAATGATGTCTGGCATATAGCATTTATGAAGTGATTGATGAATGAATAAGTATTTGGATAGATAAACTCTGTGTCACATTTCAGAACTTTGCAGAAATATCAAATAATGTCTCATCAAAAACCCTATATCTCAATCCTAATAAACATGAGGTTATGTTGTTAAAGTATATACACTTAAAATTGTTACATATTCCAAGTGAGTTGAACTTTCGATCTCTAGATCCATGACCTAGAATCTGCTTTTGTCTTTTATTAATACAGCTGTACCAACTTTCTTGGTATAAGTATTCACTCAGTATATCTCTTCACAGTCTTTCAACTTCTCATTAATTTTAACTTGTAATTTGAATTGTTACCCACAGCTATTTACTTCCCTGTAGTGATCACATGAAGATGGACTATATATCCTTGGAGATTTCCCCAGGGTTCCTGATTCAATAGGTCTTCAGTGGAGGCCAGAAAATTTGCATTTCTGATAAGTTTCTGAGTAATGCCTCTGCTACTGGCTTGGGACCACATTTCAGAGGCATGTTTCATGCATATTCACCTCATGTCAGGGGTGCAAGAAAATGAGGTTCATTACAAAATTATATTTTATACCACTACTTGTATATTCTCTCCTAACATTGCATTGCCAATACACATGGTCAAGCCCCAAATCAATAAGCAGGAATTTATATTCTAAGCAAATACTCAGATGAGACCAATGTTGCTAGTCTGGCAACCAAATCTGGAATAGCACTTGTTTTCTGTCTTACCCTCTGTTCTGAATTTTCTACTTTTTTTCTTTGTGTGATATATTTGAATAATTATTTATTTTTTCATCTTTCTCTCAGTTCTCTCTTCTGCTGTGTTCAATCTCTTGCCACATACAAGCATTAAGTTTTTAATTTGTGTTATCTTGATATTTATTGAAATAAATTCTGTTTACTGTTCAAGCCTACTATTTCCTATTTATAAAACCTTACCTGCAAGTGATTTCATGTTTGACATTATATATTTAAGCAGAATAAGCATAGTTGTTTAAAAATTTATGTCTGAGGGTTGCAATTTGTTTAGTTCTGCTGTTTCATATTCACGATGCCTTGTTTCTCAGTGTGACTGTTAATTTTTCTTAAAATTAAGAGTCATTGGTTTTGATAAATTATTTGTGAACATTCTCTGGGTCTAGGGGGCTTGAGCCTCCTTCAGAAACACTTTCCATGTGCTCATGCCAGGTACAAAGAGTTACTGCTAGTGAGGGATCACCTCAAATAAAACCCATGCCTTGCAATTTCGTGATAACCCTGGACTAAGTATACCTAGAGAGGAGATTCATTAAAGGGCAGGTCCTTGGTAATAAATCTTTATTTTTCTCTTCCATTTTGTTCTCCTGTCTTCCTCAGAGCCACAACAGCTTTCTCTGCAGTCCCCAGAGTTTCAGGATCAGGTGGGGAAAAGTGGAATTAAATCTAGTATCCAGGCTTTCCTGGTGGCTCAGATGGCAAAGCATCTGTCTGCAATGCAGGAGACCCAGCTGCAATCTCTGGGTTGGGAAGATCCCAAGGAGAAGGGAATGGCTACCCACTCCAATATTCTTGCCTGGAGAATTTCATGGACAGAGGAGCCTAGCAACCTACAGTTCACGGGGTTGCAAAGAGTCAGACACGACTGATCAACTAACACACGTGGATGTGGGTCTTTGAGAGCCCAGCTTTATTGAGAGAAGGAATTCTATAGACACTAGGCCTTGGTCAAGTCCTGGGACTTAAGTTCTGTCTTTCTTGCAGTGTAAAGCTATCACACCAAACCGCAGAACTTTATCAGCAAATGTCCCCAAGGCAAAAACAGATTTAATGTTCATCTCTCAGGCTCAGATGGTAAAGAGTTTGGCTGCAATTCAGGAGACCCAGGTTTGATCCCTGGAGAAGATCCCCTGGAGAAGGAAATGGCAACTCATTCTAGTATTCTTGCCTGGAAGATCCATGGATGGAGGAGTCTGGTGGATTATAGTCCACGGGGTTGCAAAGAGACAGATATGACTGAGCAGCTAACTCTTCCACTTTTACTTTCTCTACTAGCAGGGTGTTACATAAATACTGGAGCTTCTTGTCTGTCTGACTCCACATTAATTTATAATATGGTTTTCTGACAACACATTTCTTCCAACAATTCTCATTAGTTTCAGTTGGAGAGTTGATCTAAGTAACCGTATCTTTCATTATCAAAACTAGAATCCTTGATGTTAAAATATGTATTTTGACAAGAATGTGTATAATGTTGGTAGATACTAGGTGTAAATGCTTTTAGAAGTGTAAGTAATACCTTTTTAAAAATTCTACTTTAAATATATTCCTTTCACTTGAATGATAAAACCCCACTGTGAAGCAATTTAGGCTAACCTCAGATGACTTTGAAATCAGCATTCTTAATCCTGCTATAGCATATGGCTTTTGTTCTATTTTATAACTAATGTTTTACCATAAGATTATGACTTTTTTTGGCACTCGTTAGAAACTAGCTATAAATTCGTTGTAAAATGAAATCTTGACTTCCAGATAGTGTAGCGGTATGCAAAAATTAATATAAGAGACTTAATTCTCCCCATTAAAAATAAGGGAAGAAATTTGTCTCTCCCCTCCTCTTAAAATATGTACTTTGGAAAACTTGTAAGTTCTTTCTCCATCTCTTTGAAATGTATGTAAATCTTTTTAAAAGCTAAATAAGCCTCTTACACAGTTTCAGAGCGTAGAACTGTGTTTCTCAAGTGCCTGGAAACCATCTCTCTGAAATGTAATCACCCAGGGTGGTAACCCTACCTGCCGGTCCCGTGGGAGCTTGGCAGCTTTTCCCTTGCTTCAGTCGTATCTGACTCTATAGGACTCTATTGACTGTAGCCCATCAGCCTCCTCTGTCCATGGGATTTTTCAGGCAAGAAATCTGAGTGGGTTGTCATGTCCTCCTCCAGGGGATCTTCCTGACCCAGGGATCGAACCCATGTCTCCTGTGTGTCCTGCGTTGCAGGTGCCTTCTTCATTGCTGAGTCACTGAGGACTCCCTTTGCAGCCTAACTTCAGCCAACGCTGCCTCTCTCCAAATCACAGAACTGCCTTCCAGTAGAAAGATATGAAAACCTTACTTTTTTCCCCCTGTAGATAAAGCCAATTAACTAACACATATGGTCACTCCAATTAACAAATAAATTTATAAAGATTAAATGTTGATGACAACTGTGCTTATGTGAAGACTTGTTCGGTTTATCTTGAGAAAATGTGTTCAGTGGGTGTATCTGCTTGGTTACATAAAAGAGTAAGATTTCTTTATAATCCGTGAACTCTTTTTAGTGGATTATAAGTGAAGTATGTCATATTCTGGTTTAATGCTTACTCAGTAGTAAAAACTGTTTACTTTCCTTCCTACCCTTGCAGAGAAGATTTCTGGGTTGAGAGGAGATTGTGTTTTTAGTTACATTTTCCCAATAGCACTGAACTGTGTCTTAAATGAACTGCTATTAAGTACATAAGGAGATTAATAGCGAGAAATCCTTAGACAAACTAGAACATATAAAAGAAAATATCTGTTGATAGCCAACTAGAATGTGCTTAGCCATGGAAGCACATGGAATTAAAACTTGGTAGTGTTGCTAGAAATGTTATTTTTAATATTCATTAAAGGTAGACATATTTGTTTTCCAATATTTGGGACAACACATATAATACTGCTAATAAATGCTTATACTTCGTATTTTTGGAGTATTGTCATTTATACCTATGGCTCAGATTTATAAACTTATAACAGATTTCAACACATAAAAGTATGGAAATTTTGTATTTTAAGGGTTGAATAGTGCTCTTACAATTATAGACATTCTATGAATAAATGGGTTGAGATAAAATATAGCATCATAATGCAAATTAATGAAATAATTACTAGTGATTTCTATACCATCCAAGCTCATTTCCAAAATCCTAATTCAAATTAATGTTAAGCATTAAGCTATTTCTTAATTACTACAAGAGTTATCAGTCTACAAATACAAAAAAAAAATTAGTACTTTTGTAAGCTATACAAGTAGGTTTCAGCTACTATCATTTGATTATTCCATTATTACTGGCCTTTTTTCCCACTTTTTAAGCTAACCAACTCCTTACTACCCCTGAGCTCCATATTATGAAGTTAAAGCTGTTTTAATTGTGAGTTTGTGTGTATATATGTATGTATGTGTGTCATCAAATCTTAATTGATTTGCCATGTTTTCTGAACATTTTTTTCAGATATAAAGGTGTGATCCCTTCCAAAATTGGAAAAAAAATCAAGCTCTTCCATTTAGCCTTAATGGTTTCTACTGCTCTCACTATATATCTTCATATATATACCCTCAATGACTATCTTAAACATTCCAGTCAAATTACAGTGCAGTTCTTGTTATCATTTACAATGGCAATGGCTATTTTTGACTGGTACCTTTAGTCATTTCACTTGCTGAGTTTGGAAAGGCCAACAGTCCTTCTTTTAGTATCCAATTATAAACTCTTTCTCATGATTCAGATTAGGCTTCCCTTCTTCCATTTTCCCCAAAGATTCTCATTCATATAGAGCTCTCTTTATTATTATCTCTAATAAGCTGAACGGAAACACACATCTGAAAATTCTTATTCACCAAACTCTTTAATGCATTACAAAATACTACAGTTTTTCTTTATGCAAATTCCTTTTCCAAGACTTAGATGAGCCTGATTATTTATCAATTATACTATTAATATTATACAACATATAACTTCTAAAAGCATGTGACTGCTCAGTTCACTTCATTTCAGTCACTCAGTCATATTTGACTCTTTATGACCTCATGAATTGCAGCACACCAGGCCACCCTGTCCATCACCAACTCCCAGAGTTCACTCACTCATGTCCATCGAGTCAGTGATGCCATCCAGCCATCTCATCCTCTGTTGTCCCCTTCTCCTCCTGCCCCCAATCCCTCCCAGCATCAGAGTCTTTTCCAATGAGTCAACTCTTCGCATGAGGTGGCCAAAGTACTGGAGTTTCAGCTTTAGCATCATTCCTTCCAAAGAACATCCAGGACTGATCTCCTTTAGAATGGACTGGGTGGATCTCCTTGCAGTCCAAGGGACTCTCAAGAGTCTTCTCCAACACTACAGTTCAAAAGCATTAATTCTTCTGCACTCAGCTTTCTTCACAGTCCAACTCTCACATCCATACATGACCATTGGATAAACCATAGCCTTCACTAGATGGACCTTTGTTGGCAAAATAATGTCTCTGCTTTTGAATATGCTATCTAGGTTGGTCATAACTTTTCTTCCAAGGAGTGTCTTTTAATTTCATGGCTGCAGTCACCATCTGCAGTGATTTTGGAGCCCCCCCCCCAAAAGTCTGACACTGTTTCCACTGTTTCCCCATCTATTTCCCATGAAGTGATGGGACCAGATGCCATGATCTTCATTTTCTGAATATTGAGCTTTAAGCCAACTTTTTTCACTCTCCTCTTTCACTCTCATTAAGAGGCTTTTTAGTACCTCTTCACTTTCTGCCATAAAAGTGGTGTCATCTGCATATCTGAGGTTATTGATATTTCTCCCAGCAATCTTGATTTCACCTTGTGCTTCTTCCAGCCCAGCATTTCTCATGATGTACTCTACATATAATTTAAATAAGCAGGGTGACAGCCTTGATGTACTACTTTTCCTATTTGGAACCAGTCTGTTGTTCCATGTCCAGTTCTAACTGTTGCTTCCTGACCTGCATATAGGTTTCTCAAGAGGCAGGTCAGGTGGTCTGGTATTCCCATCTCTTTCAGAATTTTCCACAGTTTCTTGTGATCCACACAGTCAAAGGCTTTGGCATAGTCAATAAAGCAGAAGTAGATGTTTTTCTGGAACTCTCTTGCTTTTTCCATGATCCAGCAGATGTTGGCAATTTGATCTCTGGTTCGTCTGCCTTTTCTAAAATCAGCTTGAACACCTGGAAGTTCATGGTTCACATATTGCTGAAGCCTGGCTTGGAGAATTTTGAGCATTACTTTACTAGTGTGTGAGATGAATGCAATTGTGTGGTAGTTTGAGCATTCTTTGGCATTGACTTTCTTTGGGATTGGAATGAAAACTGACTTTTTCTAGTCTTGTGGCCACTGCTGAGTTTTCCAAATTTGCTGGCATATTGAGTGCCGCACTTTCACAGCATCATCTTTCAGGATTTGAAATAGCTCAACTGGAATTCCATCACCTCCACTAGCTTTGCTCGTAGTGATTGATGCTTTCTAAGGCCCACTTGACTTCACATTCCAGGGTGTTTGTCTCTAGGTGAGTGATCACACCATCGTGATTATCTGGGTCATGAAGATCTTTTTTGTACAGTTCTTCTGTGTATCCTTACCACCTCTTCTTAATATTGTCTGCTGCAGTTAGGTCCATACCATTTCTGTCCTTTATCGAGCCCATCTTTGCATGAAATATTCCCTTGGGATCTCTAATTTTCTTGAAGAGATTTCTAGTCTTTCCCATCCTGCTGCTGCTGCTGCTAAGTCACTTCAGTCGTGTCCAACTCTGTGCGACCCCAAAGACGGCAGCCCACCAGGATCCCCCGTCCCTGAGATTCTCCAGGCCAGAAAACTGGAATGGGTTGCCATTTCCTTCTCCAATGCAAGAAAGTGAAAAGTGAAAGTGAAGATGCTCAGTCGTGTCCGACTCTTAGCAATCCCATGGACTGCAGCCTACCAGGCTCCTCCATCCATGGGATTTTCCAGGCAAGAGTACTGGAGTGGGGTGCCATTGCCCATTCTAGGAATATTCAAATGTCTACTTTCACATCTTGCCCTTCCAAGCCTTTATTCACTCACTATACTTCATGATTTTTTATACTTCAAGTGACCATTCTATAAAAGATTGTTATTATTCATGGCAACGAGAAGAGAATTTTCTTTGAAAGAATTTAATTAGCGCTCTAACCATCTGATGATAATTCTGCTTTGCAGAATTCTATCCCTCTCCCTTTCAGCTATTAGTAATGAACACTAAGAAATATGAACTATATCAGAAAGGGAAAGCCCCCAAAGCCTTAGAGAAGACACTTAAATAAATTAAGAAATGAACTTTTAAAATAGAAAATCTACTATATACAGTTGTTAAGATGATGCAATAACCAGAGGGATTTCCTAGAAAGGTGAATCATATGAGATAAAATTTGTAATTTGAATTGTGTGTGTGTGTGCTAAGTTGCTTCAGTCATATCCAACTCTTTGTGACCCCATGACAAGCTCCACTCTCCATGGGATTCTCCAGGCAAGAATACTGGAGTGATTTGCCATACCCTCCTTCAGGAGATCTTCCCAGCCGAGGGATAAAAACTGTGTCTCTTATATATCCTGTATTTTTAGGCATGTTCTTTACCACTAGTGCGATCTGGGAAGCCCAGTTTGAACTTAAGATTATCATAAGCAGCAGGTTTTTTAAGCAAGTAGTGAAAATTCCAAAGTTAAAATTTATTTACCACTTATTACCATCACTGTAGACAAAGCATCGTTTGTGCTGCCATACAACATGTGATATAAGAGTCACACACTTGCCTCTGTCACTAGACATGATGGAAAAATCATTTCATTTCCTTCATTTTCTCATCCAAGAATTCAGTGTTGAACTAGAATTTCCATTCTTCAGTATTAACTGAATCTTTTTGCTTCATTCTATAGAGCTTTCTCCTGATTCTTTATTTTCACAGAAACAAGATTCAACTTCTCACCCAGGTATAAAACGTTCCTTTGGGAACATCAGCACGATGGCAGGCTAAGGAGCTGTAGACCGTCCTTTCCCCACAAACATATGAAGTTAACAACAATATATGGACCAGAATACATCTGTGAGAGTTCTAGAGACCAACTGAGAAGCTAAAAAACAAAGAATGAATTCCAATGAAAAAATGCAGGAGAATCTGCAGTGTTTGGCATAGGCTTGGTGCTCCTTTTCCTATGCAGCATAGCATGAAGCAAGCAGTAGGAAGACCCCCATACTGAGGCTCCTCTCTCAAGACGGAAACAAAGGAGTGGATCCTGAATCCAACGTTCAGGTTTGTCAGGGGTCTGCCTAAAGGAATAGCGTCTGTCTTTCCTGATTCAGACCACTAACAAGGGAGTGCCTTAATTTAGAAGCTGCTGAGAATATAAGTGAGCAGCATGTTGGAGTTGAATTCCACAGGCAGATCTCAGTTAGAGCAATAGATCAGAAAATGTTTATGAGATCCCAGAATCTCCAGTCAACTGACTGGTGAAGGTTTTACCCTGCAAGAAGCCAGTATGAAAAAGACTGGGAGAGTGAGTGAAAGTCACTCAGTCATGTTCAACTCTTTGTGATTCCATAGACTATACAGTCCATGGAATTCTCTAGGCCAGAATACTGGAGTGGGTAGCTGCTCCCTTCTCCAGGGGATCTTCCCAACCCAGGGGTCGAACCCAGGTCTCCCACATTGCAGGCGAATTCTTTACCAGTTAAGCCACCAGAGAAGCAGAAGAATACTGGAGTGGGTAGCCTATCCCTTCTCCAGCAGATCTTCCTGACCCAGGAATTGAACTGTGGTCTCCTGCATGAATGGCAGGACTTCTTTTTAACCAGCTGAGCTACCAGGAAATGCCCAATTTATCTCCACCTCCCCCGACCCCAAAATAAATAAATAAATAAATAAAAAGCAAGTAAAATCAAAGCATACAGATAAACAGGGAAACATGGCCCAATCAAAATAAAACTTCAGACACCAGCTCTAAAGAAATGCAGACCTATGAGCTAACTGTCACAAAATGCTCAATGTGGTAAAAGAAAACACAGATAGGCAACTAAACAAAACTAGGAAAATGATGAATGAACAAAAGGAGAATATCAGCAGATGGACTATAAAAATGAACTAAACAGAAATTCTGGAACTGAAAAAGACAGTAAATAAACTGAAAAATTAATTATATGTATTCAACACCAGAACTGATTAGGTAGAAGAAAGAATCAGCAAACTTGAAGACAAGGCATTTGAAATCATTGAGTGAGAAGAGTGAAAGCAAAAAAGAATAAAGGAAAGTACAGAGTGACTAAGTACCTTACAGAATGATATCATGGGAATGAATACACACATTATGAGAATCTCAAGAGAAGAGAAGAGAGAAAGTGAAAGAGAACTTGAAGAAATAATGGTTAAAAAAAGAAAAATCCCAAATCTGAGAAAATAACATAGATACAAGAAACTGAAAAATCTCCAACTAAAAAAACTCAGATTCATACTGAGACATGTTATACTCAAACTGTCTAAAGTTAAAGACAAAGAGTGAATCCTGAAAGCAAAATAAGAAGTCATTTGTCATATACAAGGGATATTCCATCAGGTTATCAGTGGATTTTTCAGCAGAAACTTAGAAATTCAGAAGTTAGCAAGATAATATGATCAAAATACTGAAAGACAAAAGGAAATTTTCAAGATAGAACACTGTATCTGAGAAAACCATCCTTTAAACAATAAAGAAAAAGGTAAGAAACAAAAGCTGAAGGAATTGAGTTCATTGCCACTAGATCTACTCTACAAGAAATGCAAAAAAGAGTCTTTCAAGTTGTAATGAAAGAATGGTAGACAGCAACTAAAAAGCCATACAAAACTATAAGCTTCTCCTGTAAAAGAAAATACATGAACAAATATAGTAATCTGTACTGTTGTAATTTTTGTGCATAAAACATAAATGACAAAACACTTTAAAATAACACAGTTCAGTTCAGTTCAGTTCAGTCGCTCAGTCATGTCCGACTCTTTGAAAACCCCGTGAATTGCAGCACGCCAGGCCTCCCTGTCCATCACCAACTCCCAGAGTTCACTCAGACTCACGTCCATCGAGTCCGTGATGCCACCCAGCCATATCATCCTCTGTCGTCCCCTTCTCCTCCTGCCCCCAATCCCTCCCAGCATCAGAGTCTTTTCCAATGAGCCAACTCTTCGCATGAGGTGGCCAAAGTACTGGAGTTTCAGCTTTAGCATCAGTCCTTCCAAAGAAATCCCAGGGCTGATCTCCTTTAGAATGGACTGGTTGGATCTCCTTGCAGTCCAAGGGACTCTCAAGAGTCTTCTCCAACACCACAGTTCAAAAGCATCAATTCTTCGGTGCTCAGCTTTCTTCACAGTCCAACTCTCACATCCATACATGACTACTGGAAAAACCATAGCCTTGACTAGATAGACCTTTGTTGACAAACTAATGTCTCTGAGATGTGTATAAGAGACAGGCCCTGTATTGGNCATGACTACTGGAAAAACCATAGCCTTGACTAGACGGACCTTAGTCGGCAAAGTAATGTCTCTGCTTTTGAATATGCTATCTAGGTTGGTCATAACTTTTCTTCCAAGGAGTAAGCGTCTTTTAATTTCATGGCTGCAATCACCATCTGCAGTGATTTTGGAGCCCAAAAACTTAAAGTCTGCCACTGTTTCCACTGTTTCCCCATCTATTTCCCATGAAGTGATGGGACCAGATGCCATGATCTTCATTTTCTGAATGTTGAGCTTTAAGCCAACCTTTTCATTCGTCTCTTTCACTTTCATCAAGAGGCATTTTAGGTCCTCTTCACTTTCTGCCATAACAGTGGTGTCATCTGCATATCTGAGGTTGTTGATATTTCTCCTGGCAATCTTGATTCCAGCTTGTGTTTCTTCCAGTCCAGTATTTCTCATGATGTACTGCCGGGGTCCAGCCCTGGTGGATCTAGGGAATTCGAAGCGGGGACAGAGTCGGTGTCCTAGGAAAGAGCTTATTTAATTACAGATATAAAGAGAGATTAGGAAAGAATAGTGTAGTAGGAAAATTAGTGGAAAAAAAGAGGCTGAATAACTTGGTTTACATAGAAAACCAATAAAACTCTAAGACAAGGAATTTGCACCATCTACATAGGCTACCAGTGCCCACTTGAATAGCGGAGGGTGCCCTGCCTTGGGCTCCCTCTCGTGTGGGTCTTAGAAGTCAGGGCAAGCAAGTAGACATGGTGACCCTCCATGCTCCAGATGGGAATTCAGCCAGAAAAATGGAGAACAAGAAAGAACGACACAGGGGAATCAGTCTTTCCAGAAACGGATCCGTTTTCTTTATTTTTCAGGTTCGCTTATATACCTTTTATTACACATAGAGATAGAATACAAAGTCACGTGGGGTCAGCAGACCTGACCTTTATCAAAATCAGGTGCTTCATATAAATGTATACAAAAGTCTTAGGGGCTTTACATCATCTTCTGGCCATAAGGCCTGCTGACATTTTACAGCCCTTTTTTTCTGATAACGGTCAGTCAACCAGAAAACTTATTCTTCCAGGGGTGAATTTTCTTAAACCAGTTGCCACCCTCTGAAGGCACCAGATAAAATTGCATTCCTATAGGGTGAAGTTGCAGTGGGTTACAATTGAGAAAGGAATTTAGCCTAAGGTTTAACATGATTAATCTTAAAGGTTAATACTTATTTCTCCTATATGCTAGTTGTATTCATTAATGTGTATAAGGACAGGCGATATGGAGACTTAGCAGCAAACATTGGCCCAATAAATGAAAATCCGTCACCAATATAATTTCTAATCAACCACCAATACTATACTAATAATTTTCTAACTTCTCAAAAGAATCATATTTAGAAAGTTTAAAGCATCTCATGCCTCTCACAGTTGGGAGGCTGTGAACAATCACATGTGGCTGGACAAACCTGTTCAGACAGGCTAGAGAACCTTCAGAGGAGTTTGTAAGTTGAAACACCCTTGTCACGCTCAGGAATTTTTATTAACTGAAGCTGTAAGTTAACTCCTTCTCTGAGAGAGGTGGTGGGGGACAGCCCCCCATAAAGTCAGAGGTGTAGGTGAGAGTATAAGACAGTAAAGTAGGCAGACTCTGGTTTTGGGGGTAGATGCTCGGGAACAGGAGGCCTCCTGAGGCTTGACCCCGCCTTTGCGTAAGCCTAGCCTCCTTCCTCATGACCTTTGCCATGGGCAGAGTTCCTCACACTGGCTCCTGACAATGTACACTGCATATAAGTTAAATAAGCAAGATGACAATATACAGCCTTGACGTATTCCTTTTCCTATTTAGAACCAATCTGTTGTTCCATGTCCAGTTCTTACTGTTGCTTCCTGACCTGCAAACTTTATATTAATAGGCATGCAACATAATGATGTAATTTGTGATATCAATAACATAAAGTAGAGGGAGTGGAATTGTAAGAAGTAGAATGTTTATGTGTAATTGGAGTTAAGTTGTTATCAGTTTAAAATGAGTGCTACATCTTTTCAATATTTTATGTAATTGCAATGGTAATTGCAAAGAAAATAACTATAGAATATTCACAGAAGAAATGAGAAGGCACCATCACTGTCCCAAATCAACAAAACAAAAAGGAAGGCAATAAGAGAAGAAAGAGCTAAAAGGCCTACAGAAAACAACAAAATGGCAATAGTAAGTCCCTTCCTATCAAGAATAGCTTTAAATGTATATGGATTAAACTCTTTGATCAAAGATATATATTTGGTTGGCTGGAAAAAGAACAGGACCCAACTACATGCTATCTTTAGATCTAAGTACACACATACACTGAAAATTTCTCTTGGAGAACAATATGACAAGCAAGCAGTAACCAAAAGAGAGCAGAAATGGCTATATTAATACTAGTTACAATGGACTTCTAAATAAAAACACTTCTATAAGAGACAAAGAAGGATACATAATGATAAAAGTGATAATTCACTAAAATATATAAAACAATTATAATTATTTAGGCAACATACTTCAGAACTTGTAAATGTATGAAGTAAATTTTGACAGAATTGAAGGGAGAAATAGATAGCAACAAAATAACAGTAGGAGACTCCAATACCCCCACTGTCAATGATGGATAGAACAACCAGACAGATCAGTAAAGAAACAGAGGGCTTGAACAACACTGCTTGTTGCTGTTCAGTTGCTAAGTCATGTCCAGCTCTATGACCCCATGGGCTATAGCCCTCCAGCCTCCTCTATACATGGAATTCTCCAGGCAGACTGAAGTGGGTTGCCGTTTTCTTTTCCAGGGGATCTTCCCAAATCAGGGATCAAACCCATGTCTTCTGCACTGGCAGATGGATTCTTTACTGCTAACCCACCAGGGAAGCGTAGATAACACTTAAAGACCATTCAAAACTAGCAGTCATTTACAGAACATTCCACTCAACAGCAAAGTATATAGTTATGCCAAGTGCATATGGAACATTCTCTATGATAGCTAGCATGTTAAGGCATATGACAAACCTTTAAAAAATCAAGAAAATTAAAACTGAACAAAGTATCTTTTCTGATTATAATGAAGTAAAATTAAAAATCAGTAGCTCAAGGAAAACTGGAAAATCCACTTATGTGGAAATACAATGCACTGTTAAGCAGTAAATGGATCAAAGCAGAGTTCACAAGGGAAATTAGAGAATACCTTCAGATAAGCAAAAATGAAAAGATGACATACCCAAACTGACATGATACAGAGAAAGCAGTACAAAGAAGGAATTGTATAGCTATAAATATGAACATTAAAGAAAAAGAAAAATCTCATATCAAAAACCTAACTTTACACTTCAGAAAATTAGAAAAGGAACAAACCAAATTAGCAGAAGGGAGTAAATAATAAAGATTATAGCAAAAAATAATTTAAACAGAGAACATAAAACAATAGAAAAAAGTCACCAAAGCTCTAAAAAGTAAAAGTTTGTTTTTTAAAAGATCAACAAAATTGATAAATTCTTAGCTAGATTAAGAAAAAAAAAATAGAAGACTCGAATAACTAAAGTCAGACAAAAGACAACATCACAACTGGTGCCACAGAAATAGAAAGGACAAAAGAGATTGCATCTATAAAAACTATCCAAAGTTTGTATAACTTAGAAGAAACCAATGTATCCTTAAAAACACACAACCTACCAGGACTGACTCACGAAGAATTCATGCACCTTAACCACTACAACAAAATCAAATAACATGATTTTTTAAATGGGCAAAGACTTAAATAAATATTTCTTCAAAGATGATATACAAGTACGTAAGAAGTACATGAAAAGATGCACTATGTCAGTAATCATCACACATATAGAAATCAAAATCATAATAAGTTAACTCATATCCATCTGGATTTCTATTAAAAAATAAAAAACTCAGAAAGTTACAAGTGTTGACAGGAATAGAGAGAAATTAGTATCTTTGTGCACTGTTGCAGGATTGTAAAATGGCACAGTTCAGTTCAGTTCAGTTCAGTCGCTCAGTCGTGTCCGACTCTTTGCGACCCCATGAATTGCAGCATGCCAGCAAGCAGTATGTAAAACAATAAAAGTTCCTCAAAAAATAAAAGATTGAGCTACAGTATGATCTAGCAATCCTACTTATGTGTATGTATCCCAAAAAATTGAAGCCAGGGTCTCAAGGATCTATTTATACTTAATGTTCATAGCAGCACTATTCATAGTAGTGAAGAAGTAGAAGGAACAAAAATGTCCATTGACAGAGGACTGGATATACAAAATATAGTTTATATATACAATGGAGTATTTTTCAGCCCTAAAAAGAGAGTCTTGTCATGTATTACAAAATGGATGAAACTTGAGGACATAATGCTAAGTGAAATTATCCGGTTACAAAACGATAAGCACTCTATGATTCCAATTATATGATGATCTTAAAAGTCATTTATTTATGGAAACAGAAAGCAGGACAGAGGTTACCAGGGGCTGGGAGGAGGGGGGAAAAGGGAGTTGTTGTTTAATGAGTATGGAATTACAAATGTGCAAGAAGAAACATTTCTAGAGAAATGTTTCAAACGTGAATATATTTAGCACTACTGAACTGTGTATTTAAAAATGGTTATAAGGTGATTTTAATTTATGTGGGATCTTTTTTACAACAATTTTAAACATTCCACTGTAAGCTACATTTAACCTATTTTGCCAATTTCACCTTATAGTATTTCCACCATATATATTCAGTCTTCTTGGAGTCACTACACAGAGGGGTCATTTGAAAACATTACCTCTTCCAAGTACTTTTTTCTTGATTTTAACTATTCCTCATTTGGAACTAAAAGTCAGTGGGGATTCAAATCAGAAGCAGGATAAAGAACAGGTGTGAAAAACATCTGGCAAGAAGAAACAGACTCATATACTGCTATTGCCAAGTTCAATCACAGGTACCCTCTTCATTGCTAAAAGCATTGAAGTGAAAATGTTAGTTGCTTACTCATATCCGACTCTGCGACTCCATGGACTGTAGCCCACCAGGCTCCTCTGTTTGTGGGATTCTCCAGCCAAGAATACTGGATTGGGTAGACATTCCCTTCTCCAGGGGATCTTCCTGACCCAGGGTTCGAATCCCAGTTTCCTGCATTGGCAGGCAGGTTCTTTACTGTCTGAGCCACCAGGGCTAAAGCCCGTCCTTTAACAGTTGGCTTAATTTCCCTTTTATGATGTGGCTTGTGGTTATGCATTGGCCCATTCTTTTGCAACCATTTGTTCTGCTTTTTTTTTTTTTCCAAATATGCTTTACTGCAACTGTATTTCTCTTTCTGGAAATAACCATATTTTTCCTCATTTCCATGCTTTATCATTTTTTTAGATAAACAGAGAACCCTGGAGGATGCCCATTCTTGTGGACAGAGGGAAAAAATCTCTATCCCCAAAGAAAGACAGAAACTTTTGTGAAGGTTATTGCTCTAAGATGCAAGCCCCATAAGCATGCCAGAGATGGAGATTCAATCACAACACCTGGCTGCCATGCTAACAAACCTTCAGTACAGCTGGGAGAGCTACAAAAGGGATGTTCAAAAGCCAAAAACAGGGAAAAAATTGCTAGAGAAAATGGCAACTTCTGGTACTCACAGCAACAATGTACTTCAAACATAGCGCACCTCCTGAGTTGATTAACTCAAATTCCCACCCAAGATGACAATTTACCTCAGCACCTACCCCCTCAAACACGTCAAACAAAAAATTCCAAGGCACGCAAAAAAGGCAAGAAAATACAACCTGAAGGGATAAAGCCATCATCAGAATCTGACTCAGATACCACACAGAAGTTGTAAGTATGAGACAGGGAATTAAGAATAACTATGATTGGGGGTAAGAGGGGGATAAATTGGAAGACTGGGATTGACATTTATACATATAGAATAGATCACTTATAAGGACCTACCATATAGCACAGGGAACTCTGGTCAAAACCCTGTAATAGCCTATATGGGAAAAGAATCTTTAAAAGAACTGGATATATGTATAACCAATTCACTTTGCTATACTCCTGAAACTAACACAACAGTGTAAATCAACTTCACTCCAATGAAAATTTTAAATAAATAAAAACAACTATGATTAGTACGTTCAAGTCTGCAGTGGGAAAGATAGAGTACATGCAAGATTAGATAGGTAATTTCAGCAGAGATGGAAAAAAATAAGAAGGAATTAAATGGAAATGTTGAAATTACAACCAAAGTGCTCTATGTGACATCCTTATCTTTAGTCTGTTTTCCCCTCTAACTCACCAACCACATCACTAACACAGCAATTTATTGTAACTATCAACATAACACACCTCCACTTTGCTTGAAGTCGCTCAGTTGTGTCCGACTCTTTGCTACCCCATGGACTGTAGCCCACCGGGCTCCTCTGTCCATGGGAATTTCCAGGCAAGAATACTGGAGTGGGTTGCCATTTCCTTCTCCAGTTTGCTTAAGAATCTTCAAAAACAGCCATAGAATAAAGAATAATTAGGACTGGAGCCATATATATTTAGAAATAAAAGCTGGCTGCATCATTTCTCAGCTGTGAGACCTAAAACAACTGGAACACTTGCTGAGTTTCTGTTTCTCCATCTGAAAAGTGGGAATAATAATAATAAACCTATTATGACGTTAAAATAGTAAGACACTAACACTATTCACAGTACACACTGAGGGATAAAGGATAGCAGCTATTGTCACCTCTATGAAGTCCTAACCTTCAGAATTTCAAGCCTCTCTGCTCATGTCACCATTTACAGTCTTGACATCAGCATATGTATCTGCCATTCTTTTCCATTTTATCCAATCAAGTCATATTCTTTAAGAACCCTAATATACTGATCTTTCCTAGAGTCTCTGTGGTTAGTCCACAAAGTCTTCTTCTTATGCTTCTGCAGTGTTAGTGGTTTGTACCACGAATGTAACATTCATTGTATGATATGCTGTCTTCCCCCAGTTAGCGTACATGCATATTCCGGACGTTTTCCACTGTCCCATTTGCCTCACTCTAGCTGGTATAAGTTGAATAAAGAATACATTTTATTTTCACCAAAACCACATCATATTCAAGATGCAAAAAGGTAGAAGTTCTTTTGCAATACTTTAAATAATTTTTACCATTTTGAAATTTCCTTAAAATATCACACAATACTGATGTTCATTCAACCACATAAGTTGAAGAACACAATTTTGTGCCTATTTCCCTAGCAGTTTTCTCAACATCTGGGTGTAAGCACGTGTCAAAGAGAACTCTGCATTACTACCTTTTTTCCTGTCTCCAGTGTTTAATTTGTTATTCCATTTCTGCTTAAGATACTGTGTTAGCAACAGCAGTACTATTTATAGAAAACTCTGCCAAATGTGACTCAGCTCTTGAGTAAAAATGTTTTTCCTAAATGAAATACATAAAAAAGACCACAATTATGCTTTGTGATAAACAGTTGGAAGTTTTCCGTGAATCATCAACAAATTACAATGATAACCATAATTCCATAGAAAGTAAATATCTTCTCTATATTTTATTTATGCTAAGTATAGCAGATTGATAGGCAATACCAAGAGTTAGGATGACGTATTTATAACTGAGAGAGGAAAACCTACTAATACTTGATAGTAACAAAAAAAATATTAATAAATTTAATAGAATACATCAGATTATCTTTTTTAATCTTTCAGTAACATCTCTCAGGCATTAATCTGAGTCTGGTATGTATTACATTATAAGATGTATCCACAGTTTTGTAGAAATATGTTTTACAACTTCAGGTGAGTCATCGTTTTCCCACTATGATGATATTTCTATGCTCCTCTCTCTGTCACCTCATATGCCTAAAAATCCTTGTACTCCCCTCAAAGTACTTTCACAGGTCCCTTCCAAAAATTCAAGTACTTAGTTTGACTCACCTCCTGCTTGTACAGCATCTTTCTCAACAGTGTTATTCTTGACAGCAAGAATCCCAAGTGTGGTACTTGCATTCCTCCACACAGAATAAGCTTTTCATAGATATTCAATAAATTAATTATAAATTGTAGGAATTATAAATTATAATTCTAATTATAAATTAACTATATTTTTATAATTCTAGAATTATAAATTCTAGTTGGTCAATTAATTTGACCAACTTTTCTGAATTGGTCAAATGATCAAACTAATAGCTTGGACAATATAGGAATTGCTTAACTTTGTGGCTGAGATGATAAAACTGAGGTTAAAAAAATTGTCATCGAGATTCCTGTTCTAATATGCTTTCAAATCTCCCACTCTATCGTGTATAATCCTATGCATAGGTGTTCTTAACAATCAGAGGGAAATGATCTTTGTATAGATATTGAGATATGAGAATATTGACCACATTTTGACTAATAAAAAACATATGTGAAAGTCGCTCAGTCATGTTAATACCCAGTCAAGTTAAATCTTTTTTCCCCCTCCCCAAACAGTTCTGACTTATGAGATGAGAGAGTAAAGGCATATTTTTGAATAGACTATTACATATACTTGATTTGGGCCTTCCCAGGTAGCGCTAGTGGTAAAGAATCTGCCTGCCAATGCAGGAGATGCAAGAGACCTGGGTTCAATCCCTGGATCAGGAGGATCCCCTAGAGAAGGAAATGGCAACCCACTCCATATTCTTGCCTGGAAAATTCCATGGACAAAGGAGTTTGGAGGGCCACAGTCCATGGGAACACAAGAGTTGTACACGACTGAGTGACTAACACAACACATACTTGATTTGGATGGAGTTCATTAGAATATTTGAAAAACTAAATTCAGTGGAAGGGTCATATTAGTTCATTCATCAAACTTTTCATGTCATAGATAAGAGAAAAAAATTCCAGCAAGAACTGATGCTGTTTTTTTGTGACGTGTTAACTGCTCCAGTTAACTGTCAGATATTCTCAAGTGTATTTATCACATCAGGCTACATACATATAACTTCGTCTTTCCTGAGATAAAGAATGGTCTATAAAATTGCTGATGACAGCTAATACTGCCATTTTCCAAAGGCGTGATCTTACTCCTCTGGGGTACACAGGATTATTGGAGATTCAGGGTCAAAGAGTCTTGAAGAACTGCAGAGAACATACCGGTAAAGGCTGAGAGCAACTATAAAGAAAGTGAGAGGGGTTCTGCTTTCTCATCTTAGCCCTCTTAACTAACAGCTCTACCTTTGGATTTTACATCTTCCCTCCCAGCTTCCATTTCATGGTCAGATATTTCAAAGCTAACCTCTCAACAACAATCAATTACTTTTCATTTTACTCTGTGAACCTACCAGCCGTTTTCACTGCTCCCATTTCTGAGGGCTGAGGACAGCTTGAAAAGTAATGTAAACAAAAATTCAACAACCATCGCAATACCCTGATGAACTAGCCTCCACCATAAATCAACCCTGCCTAATTTTTTCAATCAAGACATATGTAAGTATTGATAAAACCTACTGTATAGCACTGGGAACTCTACTTAACACATTGTGGTGACCTGAATGGGAAGGAAGTCCAAAAGAGAGGGGATATATGTATGGCTGATTCACTTTGCTGTACAGCAGAAACTAATAAAATGTGGTAAAGCAACTATACTCCAGTAAAAATTAGTTTCAAAAACTTACACTAGCCACATTAAAGACAATGAAGCCTACATTAGAAAGGCAATAAATATTTTAAATCTATGAGTTTTTAAAAGAATAAATAAAATATCTGTAATGAAATTAAAAAAAAAATCCTTTGCTTAAAATTGAACTGATGGAGGCTCTCATTCCAGTCATTTGTTAAACTTAAAACCCTCATGAGTAAAATTGTGAGGAAGCAGGATAGGGCTTCCCTTGTAGGTCACATGGTAAATAATCTACCTGCAATGCAGGAGACCTGGGTTCAATCCCCTGGAGAAGAGAATGGCTACCCACTCCGATATTCTTGCCGGGAGAATCCTATGGACAGAAGAGCCTGGCCGGCTATAGTCCATGGGGACACAAAGAGTCCAACACAACTTAGTGACTAAACAACAACACAATAACAACATTCACAGTAGTCAGGGTTGGGTATACAACCAGTAAAGAGGATCTGTATGGGGCCCCCACACATCCAATATCATTTCCCTCATAATAACTTTTATTCTTCATATTAGATTTTTTAAAAGCTTCCTCCACTCACTCAAAGTCTGGAAATATAGAATACTGGATGCCAATTCCTCTCAGCTTGCTGGCCACCTTAGTACTTCTCCATAACTCCACTAATTGTACCATCTCCAAAATTTCTCAAAATATTCATCCTTTCTTAGGTCTTCCCCTCCTATCTCAGTTAAAAAAAGAAAAACTTCCCAAAGTTTTTTTTTTTTTTTTTCACTTTCACTTTCCATGTCATCTCATTCTCATCTTCAGTCTCATCATTTCCATTTTTCCTTTTTAAAAGCTCTTCCTTGATACTATGCAATCTTTGGTCCACCACTTTTCTTTTAGCTAGCAAATGCTGAAAAAATGATTTTGGCTCCTGTATTCATTTAATTACCATCTCTTCATTTCTTAAACATTTTCTTTTTGGCTCCAAAATTACAACATTATCACACAGATTTGGAAGCAGTAAAGACGCTTTTTTTTTTTTTTTTTTTTTTGATGAATATCACAATCTGATTTTTCAGTCTCCAAGACTATGCTAAAACTATTCCATCAGAGATCAGCTATCTAATCACCAAATTCAATGACATTTTCTCACTTCAAAAACTCCTATAAGACATTTACCACCACTGATTAACTTCTTTTCAAGTTTCTCCTACTTGGCAAAATGATGTGCAGAAAACTATACCCTCTTGGCTTAGAATTTATCATGGATAATATATTGTCATTTCTGTTTGGATGTAATACTTTAATAAACCCCAGTTGACAGCAGAAGTTCCTTCCAAGTCAAGGACATTCTATTGGTTGAAAGGATCTTGTTGAAGAGAAAATTTAGATGGGTGATACTCAAGTTTGTGTCCAGAGCAAGACTGTTCTGCAGAGAAGTGGAGAGGGGAGCACAAATGTGGACACTGTACAGAGTTAGAAGAAAAGGTATTACTATTGATAGAGTAAAAAGTAGGGGATTTGGCAGATAGAAATATTTATGTGGCTTTTATTAGTGAAATTTTGTGTGCTTGATTACAAAAATTATAAGCTTTTTGGTATGACTCAATATGTATAGAAATAAGAATTGTTTGTTGACTTAGGATGGAGATCAATCATCCTGCATGTAAAAGTAGAAAGCAGATATCTTGGTGGCTATTGGAGTCCTCAAACCTACATTACATTCTTCTGTTTGAGGCTACTCTTTAATCACTTTGATGGGAAGTAATAGTAGTGGTGTTGCAAGTAGTAGACCAGTAATCCATAACTTTCGTTGAGAATTTGTAATTAGACAGGCAACATAGATATATTTTGCATGGATTATCTTACTTAAAACTCTATTAGTCTTTGCCCTGCTTCATTCCGCATTCCAAGGCCAAATTTGCCTGTTACTCCAAGTGTTTCTCGACTTCCTACTTTAGCATTCCAGTCCCCTATAATGAAAAGGACATCTTTTTGGGGTGTTAGTTCTAAAAGATCTTGTAGGTCTTCATAAAACCGTTCAACTTCAGCTTCTTCAGCATTACTGGTTGGGGCATAGACTTGGATAACTGTGATATTGAATGGTTTTCCTTGGAGACGAACAGAGATCATTCTGTCGTTTTTGAGATTGCATCCAAGTACTGCATTTCGGACTCTTTTGTTGACCATGATGGCTACTCCATTTCTTCTGAGGGATTCCTGCCCACAGTAGTAGATATAATGGTCATCTGAGTTAAATTCACCCATTCCAGTCCATTTTAGTT